>JAPYZT010000047.1:0-65339 GCA_030522965.1 Tryphoninae sp. A BG-2022a | reverse complement strand
GAATTAGAGACTTGGTAATGCTTCGAAACTTGAGTTAAAGGAATTTGACAGTGATGAGACTTTACTTAGGGGAATTTGACATCGTTGACAGTTGAATTAAGAGAACGTCCTCCCTTAAAACTTGAATTAAGGGTTTGGCACGCTTGAAAATTGAATTAGAGACTTCGCAACACTTCAAGACTTGAGATAAGGGAATTTGACAACCTTTAAAATTGAATTAGAGACTTGGCAACGCTTCAAAACTTGAGTTAAAGGAGTTTGACAGTTCTGAGACTTTACTTAAGGGAATTTGACATCCCTGACAGTTGAATTACGAGAACATCCTCCCCTAAAACTTGAATTAAAAAAGTTTGGCACCCTTGAAAATTGAATTAAAGACTTGGCAATACTTCAAGACTTGAGATAAGGGAATTTGACAACCTTTAAAATTGAATTAGAGACTCGGCAACGCTTCAAAACTTTAGTTAAGGGAGTTTGTCAATTCCGAGACTTTACTTAAGGGAATTTAATATCCCTAAAACTTGAATTAAGGGATTTTGACAGCCTTCATACTCGATTTACAACATTATCACCAAAATACTCGCTTCAACAATTTCATAAAACCTTTCCTCTCCAAAAACCGAGTGAAAAAAAACGTGACTGTCACCTATCAAATGAAGCCACAAAACTTTCTCTCTAGAAACATCGAAATTTATCATTTATCCGTATCTCGACTGTATCCTTCGCGAAGAATTGTCTTCAAAAACGTATGAATACCTCATCAACGAGGTACTTGCACGTACTCAATAAACCCAAACCGGAAATTTCTGCCCACATCCTACAACGACGACGACGACGACGACGACGATGAATAAATATCGAAGAATCGCGAAAAGTTTATAGACCGGCTGAGATTCTCGTTGAAAAATAACGCGTGCAAAAGACCAATAAGATTTCAGGATGGAAATAGGATCTTCGTCGACAAAGATTCGCAACCGGTGATGCAACCGTTGCAATCGCAAATAATTTAGCAATCAAGGTATCGCGAGAGGACTCGATAGACGATCATGATTTACCGATCTGTGAATCACTCGATCTCTTCCGTTTATTCATCTACCAAGTACGGTGAGTCGTACTCGTGGCGTATAATGATTCTCGAATGACTGTAGCGTGCGCAATTATCACGGCGCTATGCGCGTCTCGGGATCGTGAATCTTAACGAACCTCCTTAATGAAGCTGGCGTGGGATCGAATCCACCGCGAAGGGTTGTCTACTCGCTGCGACTTGAGGTCAAAGATTTTTTATTTGTTTTTTTTTAAGTCTATGTATATGTACTTAAAAATTATTTTCTTTTACTAAAAATTGTTGGAATACGATATATAAATATATTAAAAATTGTGAGAAATATAATTTGCATGTTTAAATATTTTTCTATGTTTGTATTAAATTAAAACTCATACCAGATTTTTGTTGAGTTAAATATATTTTTATATTATATATAACAACATTTTAAATTTGTTTTTTTATTATATACCAGATTTTTGTTGAGTTGAATATATTTTTATATTATATATAATAACATTTTTAATTTGTATTTTTATTATATATATTGTGTATACTTAAAAATTATTTTATTTTACTAAAAATTGTTGGTATACGATATATAAATATATTTAAAATCGTGGGAAATATAATTTACATATTTAGATATTTTTCTATGTTTATATTGAATTAAAACTCATACCAGATTTTTGTTGAGATAAATATATTTTTATATTATATATAATATTTATATTATAATTACATTTTTAATATTTTTTTAGTATATATATTTTATATACTTAAAAATTATTGTTTTTTACTAAAAATTGTTGGTATACGATATATAAATATATTAAAAATCGTGAGAAATATAATTTGCATATTTAGATATTTTTCTATGTTTACATTGAATTAAAACTCGCACCAGATTTTTATTGAATTCAATATATTTCAAATTTTATATAAAAAGTTATTAATACAACAAACATCTACAAACTATCTACATGCCTATATTTTCAACACATTTCATTTAAATAAAAAAACAATGTATAATAATTATTTCTATTAATACGTTTGTAAACAAAAATGATATAACATAATAATAAATTCCTCTTTAGCAACATCGTTAATTAAATAATTCCGAGACACGATTCAATGTTTATAAAAAATCTCACATTACAAGAAAACAAATTTAATATTCCAACGACCCTCCACAAATCGTACGTTTCGCGAGGACATAAACGATTAGCATCGATGTAACACGCGTATTAAACGACGAAAAAAAAAAAACAAAAAAGAAAAATATCGCTATGCTTTCCGCCCAAGTAGTCACGCAACGAGAGTTTCAATTAGCATCGAGGGAAGGTGGATATAATTATTTGCACGGTGGCGCCCGAATTCCTCTCGAACCAACGAGCCACCGTGCTGTCGACACCGAGCGATAAATGATAACGTTCGATTCCCGATATTGCCATTCGCTCGCGTTCTCGACACGCGGCGCTGCTTATATCGAGAAATAAATCATAAATTTTCCTCTCACAGTCAACCAAGCACGATTCGATTCGTCAAGGAGTCCGGGGTTGGCGTTGCAAATTATAACGAGGAACTGATTCGGCGTAGCGAAACGCTCGTCTCGTACTTTCAATCGCATGATTATCCGTCCACGATGGTTAATTATCGCAGAAGGAGATTCTTACCGGGATGATTTCGCGCGAGAAAATATTGGACGTTGGAGAAAAAACGAAGAAAATAAAAATATATGAACGAGGACGAGACGAGATGACGAGGAGGACTCGACTCTCGGACTCGACGTCTCGGGACTTCGTGGTAAATTAATACGGATGTTTAGCGCGTACAGTCGGGGACAAAGATTTTCGATGAATTGAGGATCGTTGGAATTTTTGAGCTAGTGAATTTTTTAGGAACAGTCTGGAAAGAGTAGAGAATTTTGTATTTGATTTTTTGTCTTTGCGACGTACAACTTACATGGATTTTTTTCTGTATTCGAGAAACCTTGGAAATGTTTATTTCTTAACATTAATTTTGTTGTGTGCTTTTGTAATTAATCGAATGGGAATTTTTGTTGGAATTTTAGAAATGAGAATGATTTCGAGGGAGTGTTTTAACAATAATAGTTAGTTAGTAACTTAGCTGTTCTCAGACTGAGGTGGCGCCATTTTACATCTCTTCTGATCATGCACATTTCCAGTCTCAATTCCATCATCAACCACTCCGGTGGACTTACAATCTTTCTTAGGTGAGTTCCGAACAACCGAGAGAACAGAAAAAAACACATAGAAAAATTTCATTGGAGTGGGAATCGAACCCTGGACCACTGCGTGTGAGTCGAGAACGCTATCCCCTATACCACTTCCTCTCTTTTTTTAAACAATATTTATTGTGACAGCTTTTGAAGAAATAATGATTTAAAAAAATTAATGTTTAGTTTGGAGGAATGGACCTTGCTGAAAATTTATTAAGTAATATTCTCAGGTAAATTTATCAATTTTTTATTAATATCTTGTTTGTACAATTTTTTATATCAAACAAAGATTTGTTAAATTGTCATAATTGTAGAGATTTTGTTTTATGTTGTAAGTACTTTTATAGCCTATTAATTTCATTCCGAAAAAAACTTGTTAGTTCGTCTTATGACCACGCGGCGCTTCAGTCGCCCCGCAATAACCTTACGACGACTCCACCTCGAAAATTCAACAATTCACTGCTCTGCGAAATCAGAACTTAACTCGAAGCAACATGGTTACATCGATTGTCCTTAAGTGAACAAATCCACGACATTAGTACCAACGTAATTCAGCTTTTATCCACCTGGCGCCACCTCGATTCATTTTCCATCCACCTGACGCCACCTTGATTCGCCTTCTAGCTACCTGACGCCATCTTGTCTCGTTGATTAGAAAAAAAACCCTTAAACGAAAAACGATCTTTCCATCCAACCACTCTCCTTAATATTTTCATTACGATTAATTCTTGCCCCATAAAATTTTATCAGAATTCTCATAAATATAAAAAATTGAATATTCTCGTTCCAATTAATGTTTGGTTGCGACTGTATAGGTTAAACTTCCTCGAACGTCGAGATGAACGTGACATATCTCGGTATAAAATGTTCACACGCTTGAAAAATCAAAACGAACTCTCATACTTTAGCATCGTTTATCCCTAATGGGATTAGAGATACGCGTCGACCAAAGCGAGCTATTCGAGGACACGCTTTTGATCGTCACTGAATTCTGAATCCGGTGTCCGGTGGTGATAATAAAAATCAGCCTTCCTATCTCTTTTCTGCAAAATCGAGACGAGATGCACCTCGTTCCCGCGAGACAGCCCACATCGTTGCGTCGCACCGTGACGTTATAATTTAATTGCAAGCAACACATCTCGTGTCACAAATCCCAGACTGTTGGGCCCCATGGTCGCCATGTCGTTTGCATATAAAATAATCGCTCATGCGTCTTTAAGTTCCCTCGTAACTTAGAACGCTTTTCATTTTTATCATTTTTCATGGAAAATAAAATACATGGCTTTTGAATGACCTTGAAATAAGTTATACAAATCATCAGACTTATGTTGTTTTTTTTGACAATTTTTATAAATTACTTTTTTTAATTCAAAATTTTCTCAAAATTATTTTCAAGTTTTTGTAATTAATGAAAAATTGCAATAATTGTTTGGAAACATTTCGACCTTGGTCTGGTAATTTAAGAGAGATGAATTAAATAATTGTTTATATTTAAAATTGCTTTGAAAGTTTCTAGAAATGAAAATTGATAAATTTGATTAAACAAAATGCAAATAATTTGTTGTTGCTCAATAATCTTTTATTATACAGAAAGCTCTGTGGTTATTTTTTTTAATTCAATTAATGGGCAAAAGTTAATATTCCTTTTTTGTTTATAATAATTGTTCGATTATAAACAAAAAGATTTATTTTGTTCTATCACGATTCTGTCTCGGGTAATAAACTCTCGACGCCTCCAGACTTTGAAAATTCCTGTCTGACTTGCCGAGGCTGTATTACGCCTATCATCACTCGCATATTCGACAGAATAATGGGCAATGAAGAATTTTTCTGTCGACCCTTGTGATTGTAAAAATCTTCGATATGACATGGAAATCAATAAAGCGTGGTACGGATATAATGTGTTCAGTCAAATCACAAACTTTTAAATCAATTTTACATTCTTTCAATCAAATGAAACGAAAGTATAAATTTTAATTAGATTTTTTGTTTCTAAAAATCGTTCTTTTACATTTAAAATTTTTTCATACTTTTACTCAAAATAGAATAAGATTTTTATCTGTATAATTATTTTTAATGTTTTCTTAGATATAAAAAACTGATTTTTAAATTTTATTTTATAAATTTATACCTAATAGAAATTTATCTTGAACAATTATATAAAATTTATGTGTACTAGAAATTTATTTTAAATTGTATAATTGCTTTATATAATTATTTAAATAGGAAACAATTGCATTACTAATTAAAAGAAATTATTTTTGAATTAGAAAAATTTATTAGAATTAGAATTAAAAAAATTTATTTTGAAATTTATGTCTATCAGAAATTTATTTTTAATTGCATGATGCTTTAGATAATTATTTAATTAAAAAATACATTGCTAATTAAACAAAAAAATTATTTTTGAAATCTATGTCTATCAGAAATTTATTTTTAATTGTATAATTGCTTCATATAATTATTTAAATACAACAACACATTACTGATTAAAAAAGAAAAATTATTTTTGAAATTTATGTTTATCAGAAATGTATTTTTAATTGCATAATTGCTTTACATAATTATTTAAATACAAAAATACATTACTAATTAACCAAATAAATTATTTTTGAAATTCATGTCTATCAGAAACTTATTCTTAATTGCATAATTGCTTTATATAATTGTTTAAGTAGAAAAATACATTACTAATTAAACAAATAAATTATTTTTGAAATTCATGTCTATCAGAAATTTATTTTTAATTGTATAATTATTTTACATAATTATTTAAAAACAAAAATATATTACCAATTAAAATAAATTTCTTTTTGAAATTTATGGCTATTAGAAATTTATTTTAAAAAAACGTAAACAAGGCTGCATTTAGTTAACGTCGAGAATTTCTCGAGAAGCGTAGGTGTAATCCAAATATATAATCAAGTCGGTATTAACTTTAACTGACGTATATTATATTCTTATGTACAGTGGAGCATGCTCGCAACGGTCAAGTGTGAGATTGATTTATAACATCGCACCCAGCATAGCTCACAGCATGAGTGGCACATGGGACACATGTGACACTTGGCAATTACAAACGATATAAATTACCCGGAACGTGAGATTTGTTGCGTTCTCCGGACCGACTTCCATCAATCAACCTCTTGATAGATGCTCTCCCAACATGCTACATTTAACTCGTATCCAGGCAAATTTTGAAAATTAATCGATCCTTCATAAATAAACAAAAATTCACTTTTTCAACTGTATAAATTTTTATTTTGTCCAAAAACAAACTTCATAATTGAATTTACAAAATCGAAAATTTTCCTTACGACACGAATATCACTGTTTTAACTTCCTGTTATTATAATTTATCCCTCAAAGGACGAAAAATCCTGAAAACTTTGTTCTTCGAACTTTCAATCTACAAATTGAAATAAAACAAAATTACAAACGTATTGTACAAGAAATGTCCAATTTAACAAATTACCTACAAAGACTTCAGCTAACAAAATAAAATAAAAACCCAAAATATTTATTGTTATTTAAATTAATAAATTATAATTATTCACTCAAATTAAAAAAAAATCAAACAAAAAATTGCCTGTTCACAAGGATCAAAATTACCAGAGTCCTCAAAGGTCCCATGAGCCTCAAAGGGCCAGAATCTTTTTTCGATCGAAACAGATGCATCGAATCCTTTAGTTATCCTGCCCTTTCGATCGAATCCCTAAAGTACCTAATTCGAGTGAAAAGTATCCTCGTATCCTTCCATTGTCCATCAAAATAAAGCTGTTGCTTTCCCTTTCCCAGTCGCGTATTCATAAATTACATGGGCCCATCCGTGGGTGTGTCTGACATTTACATACTCGACGATTCACTGTTATACGAGGAGGCGCCATCCTCGGTTTTATAGAACATATGGCGATGTGCTATATACGAGAGTGGGTGCAAGGACGTAAGGAGACGTTATATTACCAGCCAGGTTTTACCGCCTGTTCATGCTGAGTTTGCGAAATCGATTGTGCATATAACCGCCCAGTGTTTATTCGATTGATTTATAAATAGAATTAGAAATATTCAATCCCCGTCTCGGTTTATGTATAAACTAAGGACTTCGTGAATGACTCGTTTATATTAATCAAGAAAAGTATTAGTATTTTTTATACACGCCATCTTTTTGTTTCAACTCAATGAATTGTAGGTCTGGCAATTAAAATAATTATTGTTGTCTATTATTGATATCATTAATAATTAAATAATTAATATTTAATAATATAATAATAATAATAGTAAATATATAATATAATATAATATAATAATAATTATTATTGTTATTGTTATTATTATTATACTAATGATATATAGTTATAATTAGATTATTAATTAAATAATAACTAATTTAATAGAACAATTATACTATATTCTATTATTTACTTTCAACTCATTGAATTATTCTCTACCAATTAAAATGATAATTCTTTTATATAATTAATATAATTAATATTTAATAATTACAACAAAATGATAATATTATACTATAATAATAATAATAATAATAATAATAATACTGACGTAATTCAATAATTAATTATTAACTAATTCGACATAATAATTTTGTCACATATGATTAATATAATTAATAATTTATTAATCAATATATAATAATTATAACAATATGATAATTTTATACAATAATGATAATAATAATAATGATATATAATTGTAATTATATAATTAATGAATCACTAATTTAATATAACAATTATATTATACCATTATATTATTAACAATCTCATTTTTTAACTCAATATTATCGTGAAACGAAATTGTTCGTGCTTCTGGCGAGAATGAATAAATTCACGAATGAGAAAAAGAAGAGAAACACAAATCACGAAATTTCTCAATAAGTAATCAATATACTTTTCAAGATTTAGTAGTAATCAACAGTTTGCCTCGAGAGTTCATAATCAAACGATTACCCGCGACTTATTTTTTGATCGTTAACGTGCCTTCTCGAATTTCGTCGACCAGTCGTTTCGTTTAGTACTCTCATTCGTACGGGGAATTCTCCTTGGAGAACGGAGCGTTTCCGCGCTTCTTGTACTCCGATCACACGCTGCGATCGCCATTCACAAAAATATCCGGCATGAATGGGCCACTCGCACCGCAACGGGCACCCCAACCGAGAGAATCGATTTTAAAACCGTACGACGAAATAACTCGCTCTTTATTTCATGGGTCTTCTCAAAATCGAAGAAATTTTAATTAAAAAAAAACAATTTTTTTGTATAAAAAAAAAAAATTTAATTTTTAATTAACATTTTGATTTATTAATTTAAAAAATCACAATTTTTTAATATTTAAAAAACAATTTCGTTCAATCTCGCGTACTTCATTTTTTTCTATTTGTCCAAATCAACAATTTTAAAAATAAACAAACATCCGGTTTACGTTTTATTTCGTCAAAGAATTTTTTTTGTTATCAAGAAAATAATTATTGTTTCTCTTCAAATTTGAAACACGTGGCGCGAAAACAGCTGCGGGTTATCTAACGTAAGTGTTTATACTTATAGATAAATATTTAAACTCGTATCTCGGACGTGCAAAGAAATTAAAATTCATAGTTTTGAGACTACGAGTGTGCACTTACGGAATTCTACGGATTACAAAACGCGGAAGACGATAGGTCGAATTTTTTTTTTTCATCGCGATAGAAATACGTAAAGCGATAGAGAGGAAAAAAGGTTGATACGATATGACTGATACGACGATGGAATGCAGACGATTGTTGATTGTCAAGGACGTATATGCTCGTAAGAATTGAAAAAAAAAAACAATTCAAAAGTACTATTGTCGTTGGAGTGTTGTTAGATAAATTATCTATTAGCGATTGATCTCCTAGTCTAGCTAATTTCTTCCATAAAATTTGTTTACCCATTATTAACTCCTTAATTTCATAATTGAAAACTTTTCCTCAAAACTGACAAAGTCATCGAGTCATCAAAGAAGAATTTCCTTCAAAAGGAAAATTGCCTAGCGTATATAATTTTCAATGTCGCCTTTTAATTGTTATCAAGCAATGATAACAAGTTTGAAAAACATTATCAAAAATGTAAAAAGTAAACGTTTATGAAATCATGGAAACGATGAAACGTTATCGTACGATAACGCGTTGATGCCTCCTCAAACTTCAAGCCTCCTTCTCGAATCTACAATTTCGTAAAAGCCGACTGATCTCACGGGTGCAATATTCTAGATAGGAGATCGGTAAAGTGCGCGTTATAGGACGAACATTATTGCAGAATCATTCGACTAAGTACGTTTTATCCGGAAGAGTCGTCTGCTTTTAAATCCTTATCGTAAATTACAAATAAAATGATTTTTTTATTTAAGGAAAAAACGAGTTTTCAATTTCTCGCGGAGAGTTACACGGACACGCGGACAAATCGGTACAGCTAGGGCTCTAAATTAATTTACGAGGGACGTATAATGCCTCTATCTGTATATTGCTAGTTACTAGACAGGGGAAGGAATGCATCGTTGGACCGGTTGCACGAATGGATCACCCTCGTGTCTCTTCTGGCTAGCGCCTGGCTAGGATATCCCGGGGCTGATTTCAGTTCGCTTCCCTCGAGTAGGCCGTCCGCGAACGCCCTCTCCAGCACGAGCGCACGAACTAGCGAAACGGACAGTTCTACCAGTGTCCGTTGCACGCACGTTCATTAAGGGAATTCTATAGCCCCGGCAAACATTAATGACCTATCCTCAATCTCGCATTGCAGCAAGAGAACCGAGAGAGTTGTTTGGCTCGTTCGTATAATACCGGTGCGTCGCCTATAAATGCCTCGTCGTGGAACGAACATATTGAACCCGACGTCCTCATCCGTGGCACGGTTTCCGTTCTCATCCCCGATCACTATCGTCACCCTCGTATACGCGATCAACGAGGATCTTTCCGCTTGAATCGTTTCGCCATCACTCCGTATAGAGGGCTCTGCGTCTCCTTTAGGGCATTGGATTATTTATAAAGAAGTATGAAAGCATTGTCAAGTTTACTGTCGTTTTTGCTTCCTGCGAATCAAGGAACGATCAGGAAGAGCGTTTAACAATCATTATTTTCAAAGGATAGCGTTTTGTAGGTTATGTTTATGTTGGAGATGACCAACCTCCGCTACGGATCAATCGATCGTTATAAAACGATTCTTAACCCCTTCTTGCCATAATTCTGCGTCGTTTGAACCTAATTTCGTCCAAATCGGTTGTATATTGCCGGAGAAATCAGAAATCGCGTTTTCGAGGTGGATGAAACGTGCAATGTCCCATTTATTGTGAAATAATAATCACTCTTCGGCTCTAATAATTACTACTAACAATCAGTAATTCTAAGCCCAAAATGACGGTAGTATAGGCGTCATTATACAATCGTACCATTTCCAAAAAATGTTTCCAAAAATTCTAAAAAGAAAATGAAGGAAGGTGTGTAAAAATTTGCAAAAATCAATGATGTAACTAAATATGGCCAAGATTATCCCAACCGTCAGAAGTCAAGCTTACCTAAACGAGACGCAGACAAAAGACTAACTGGCAAGAGGAAGTGCGAAAATTCGCGCTACGGTCGCAAGACAAATGAGCGAGACGAGTCGTCGATGTTGGAATCCATGCTGACTACACCGCTGGCAAAGCTCGTCGTCTCGTACGTGACTGTCCAACGGTATACATTGATAGAGAGAAGGCGTGTTTAATATGTAGAATCGGTAGAATGTGAGCGGCGCCGTGAGCAAGCGCGTGGCTTCTAAACCAACCGACCAATCGATGATTTGTTCATAGTCCCAAGCCAGTTTCTCGTTTCGCGCCGTTATGAATGATGAGACCCGTATGAAACCACGCGGGAGTGGACGCGGTTAAAACGCCTCCATCATGTTGCCACAAACACGTTTGTACGAGGTGGTATAAGCGTGTCGGGGTACCCGGCAACTTCCTAATGACGCTATGATTTATAACACCTTGGCTGGAACCATTAGAGTTTCCACTGACGCCTTTCATTGATTCAATGTATTCTCTCGTCTCTATATCTGCGGTTTATCTCTTGTTGAATTCTTGTACAACGATCCTTTCCATCAGCTGCAATAACTATTGGTAATTATTCCATCAGTAGGTACCAATAAGAATCTTGAGGATTTTCCCTAGCCCAATTAGACATCAAGCACTCTGGAATCTTTGGTCCAATTTGAACACCTATAACGCTAATAAAACACAAATCTGGACAATGTTCATGATAGTTTCTCACATGGTAGCCACGAGGAACTTTGTTATGTGGCGAATGAATGACTCCTTTCTTTCCATCAGCTGCAGTAACTATTGGTAATTATTCCATCAGTAGGTACCAATAAGAATCTTGAGGATTTTCCCTAGCCCAATTAGACATCAAACACTCTGGAATCTTTGGTCCAATTTGAACACCTACAATGCTAATAAAACATAAATCTGGACAATGTACAAGATAGTTCCTCACATGGTAGTCACGAGGAACTTTGTTATGTGGCAAATGAACGAATCATTTGGTATATGTGACTTGTCAGAACTGTTGGACAAATACGAACTGTCCATTTTTCAATGTACAATTTTCTGTTTTCAGTTCGGTGCTCCAGCCATGACCCGGTGTCGATCGGGTGGAAAACGAGGAGCAGCTGGTACAGCCGAAAAGCCAGACGATCCCGAGTGCTGTATCATGGCAGTTCCATCATTGTTAGCAGTGTGATCACGAAACGCTTGATCCATCAACCTCGTGAGCATCGTTCGGATCGATACCCCAGATCGATCCGGGCACATAGAACCTACGGCCTCTTCGCTGGCCTGGCCAGCTACTATGCGAATTGAAGCTCTTCGCACCCTCGTCGCGGTAAGCATATCTCTACCTCTCGACGATAAAGGTTCGATTAACACTGATTAGCGTGGAATCAATCTTCGTACAAATCGTAGCGCCACTCAAGTAGCCTTTAGTATAGTCGCATTAAACATCTACGAGTGTTCGGTGGGTGTTCTTCCTTATAACTTAAGCTACAAACCAAAATCTACGTGACAATTAAACGGACTCGCCGATTCCTCCTTGAACAAAATTGGAATATAACTAAAAACAAACATTCCTACACAGAATCGAACTAGCGCCTGGCCAGTTTTTCTTCTTTTTCTTTTGCTCGTAACTATTTGATCGCTCTTTTCCCATAGTCTTTTCCTAAGGAAATAACAAGAAGACTCGAAAGACGCCATTGCGATCCGTCGTTTCATTTCCGAAGACACTCAAAAGTTCTATCTCCCCTTAATCTATTCAACCTACGATAAGTATCAATTTTTATTCAAACTTTGCACAGTAAATTGTCATCATAACGGAATCGCTCAACTCTTCTACTCGTATAAAGGTAAAAGAAAAGTAAATTGGTATAAATAAGGGATAATTTTTAAAAACTAGCACGAAGAATTCACGTTGCAGGGTCGAGTATCTTGTCGTGTAACGATCGGACGAGTGAACGATTGGACGTGAACATTCTGGTCGTTTTCTTTCCACGATCACAAGTCATAAAGTATCTCCCGTGGTGACTCGTTATTAGCATATTATCACAGCGCTCGAGATGCCTACATAACGTGAAGCCCGACAGGCTCTACGCGCCTCCTATCCGTCCGATAAATAAAGTGTGCGCGTATCCCCCCAGTCTCCGGCAAGGATACAGCGGTAAAAATCAGGTTTCGTTGATCCTGTCACCGACGGATCAGTAAACTGCGAGCATTACGGGATTGGTTATCACTCGTGTACTCGCACGTATACCTCGGCTTTCAAAATAATACATTGCTTCCCATCGTCGCATATCTCATTATTATCATTGCCATCTCTTATTATAAGGCGCCCCTCGATCATTTTAAATCGTCGCTTTTTTCCTACTCGCGTTTCCATCCTTTACTCGATGGTTAATAATTGGTTTCTCTATATTGTAAGTAACAAAGTATCGTTGTAATTAAACTAGTGAAGATTTAAGAGCCCTGGCGCGCATGGTGACCGACACAAGATCGAGGGTATCGCCTCTCGTGGTGAGGATTCCAATTAATACTCGCGCACCCCATGAGCCCGCATGCGCAGAGTGTATCGTGCGCAGTTCGTAGTGCGCATAACGGGCAAGTACAATGCCAACGCTCTCACCTCGAATTTTTATTGATCGATTATTTCTTTATTATTACACGGATTATTATGGCGTTTTTTTTATTACGTTTATTAAAGTGGCAGGCATTTGTATGTGGCAGGAAATATTATGGCGATTATATATAAATTCTGTATAAAAATCTTTATGATTAAGCATCCCCCTTTAATCTTCACTGGACACAATAGTAAACGTTTTGGAATATTAAGACTCAAAACTCACTTAAAATCACTGTCATATTCAAATCTGCTTCTTCGAAGATGCCGAATTTATTCATTTCCAATAAATTTACCTGTTTTTTTTCACTGTCGTTTGACAGGCTCATTATATTGACCTAGAATATCCCATTGGTAATCATTCGGATCACTATCAAAAGACAGATAACATCTTATTCGCCGTTAGACATAACTTCAGCTGCGTAGTTACGATCACAGGTATGAATGTGATCTTCGCTACGAAATTTACTGTCGATCGTAAAACTTCTGGCAAGCGTCCGTATAATATACAATTAAGCTGTAAATGATCAATTAATTTGCCCGCGAATTAATGATCATCCTTTCCTATAGTGAATGTGTACAGACCTGCAGACAGTAGTCATACTATTTCAAAAAAGGACTCGAGTCCCATCAGTTATAATTTAAATCCTTAACTACCTACATATGTAAACTCCTGATTCTTTGATCCGATAATTCTCATCAAACCCCACCCTAAATTGGACTATTCTCATTTTTCTTATTTTAATCAAATTACAAAACATTGTTTATGTTTTCTCAGCATCTTGTTTTATTTTCAATACAAAACTACAAGCTTCATTTCACTCAAAGTTATTTATCCCAAAATTCACAATATTATCATCAAAAAATAGATGAATCTATGGCTTTTGGATGCTTCCAAAATTTACGTTTTACAATGCCTATGAGAAAGGATTAAAAACGCGAGAGAAATTCTATTCATTTGATTACACACGCCATCCAGGGTTTCACGAGGTCCTTCATGTTGGCTGTACACAAATGAGCACAGCATTTCTTTTTAAACGCAGAAGCATTACACATGTGTGTACGCTACGTAGGTATGCACTTATGTCCTCAGACGTTATGTGAACTCTCGCATGTACCTCGCTCACTCACTAACTCACTCGTTCTTGCACCCGCTCACTCACTCACAAAGCTACAAGGTGACTAAGTAAATGTTTATACATGTCAATCATAACAGTCGGGAAGCATCCGCTGTCTAAACAGGCCCGGGGCGATATACACATGCGTGCCAAGAGAAGTTGTACGAGGTGCGTACGTGGCGGCACTCGGTAGCATTTGTTGTCCGCAGGCGCGCAGGAGAGTAACTTTCATTGCTTCTTAATATCCGTCATCTAGATACAAACAAAGAATTACATCATTTAACAATATAACAAGCACGTAATGCTTCACACCCAAGAAAAGATAAAACGACATTTATATAAATCTAAAATTCCTCTATGCAGCCAAACAAGCGCGACAATTTTGTTTCAACCTAGAAAAAACCTAAGGGGTTAATATTTGTTTCAAAAAATATTTTCCCCTTGAACGTAAGTGTAAAAAATGTTCTTACCATAACGGGTTATCGACTGAGCTTGGAGCATGTAATTCTTGATTCGAAATGTTTGTCTTCGCTTCTATAAACAAATCCTCAGAGTATTTGTTCGCAATTGCGTTGAACTTCAATGGGACTGGCTATAGATTTTGATATTTTCCTCGTTGCTTCATCCGTTATAACGATAAATATGCAAAAATGTCATTTAAATTAGTCCGCTTGATCAAAGTGTCAAATGACCGTGGTCGTTACGGTACGAATAACATATGTAGTTCACCGTGTAGCCGCAGATATATCGAGAACAAGTTGGCAGCACTCCCGACGCCACGCTCTGTTCTTGTTTTGTGTCTGACATCTCTTAACCTATAATACGATAGGAATACATTTGTATGCTTACTAAATCCGCCCTCGCAAACGCTGGTATACTTGCCAAGCAAACAGCTATTCCAGGCACCATGTAACAGGGGTACCTGTCTATCGAGCTACCTTGGTCGATCGTAAAATAATTCAAGGTGTAGAACGGACAAGCCACGATTGATCGTCCGAGCGCAGGTAGCTTGGTAGCAACGTAGATTATTTTATTTTGCGTTAATCCCAACGCCGAACGAACCCTTTCGAGCAAAAAAAGTCCTTGTACCGTTTCAACATGACAGCTATATAGGAAATAAAAAAAGTAAACATAACCTGAAAAGACGTAAAAGTAAAGCTGATATTAAACAGGTAATTTTTCATTCATTGCTGTCTTCTAACTCGGCATATTTCACTCGAAATAAATCGTTTGAACACAAAATGAATTAAAATTATGAATAAATTCATTAGTAGAAAAGTTGAGAGATGTTGGATTTCAGCAGAAAGATGAAACGTCTGGACACAGGGAAAACGTTCACTCGAGATCGGCCATTTGCATTTCGCGTCTTGTACACACGCGACACTCTACGACGTATATCAGAAAAAGAGAGAATCAACGTTCATTCCTGTCATTTAGGTCTGTGTCGTATGAATGTGGAAGGAAAGCATAAAAGGAACATTCACTCGAGCAAGTATTCACTGGAGTGTATAGTCTGATATTCTTGACAGTTTTCCATTCGTCTTTGAAAGAACGAAGCACAAAGTAACACACGATACATTTAAACAAAAGCACCATTTTCACACTAATTGTAAGCAGGAAACATTTTATTTTCGTACCACGGTATTTACTTTTATAGACCTGAACACTTTGGAAGAGTCGAGCGCATGAAGTACAAAACCACCACCATAGTGGTTACTCTGGCGGGCAGAGAGAGAGTTATATCCACCGCAATTACATCAAAAAGTATGAGCGAAGAGGATAATATAGAGTCGGGTCAGCAAGATGTTTGTGGTTGACGGTTGATAGTGTGGGAGAACGCCGTGAGTCTCCTCGGTGCAACGAGACGACATTCGGCCCAGCCTTCTTGCAAACCTTCGTGAACCTTTCCCACCTCGGGGCCTACTTTGCATAAAAATCATAAGTCGAATTAATGCTTTCGCACTCCGTATGAAAGTCTCCGGGGCTTATTTGCCGGCACGCCGAGTAAAACGAGAGCCCACGACTCAGCGTAATAACGAATCTATACAGTACCGACACGGGCAGTGACTGAGATATATCTGTGTATATATAGTGAAACACAGTCTGTTTTTAATTCGGCATATACGAAGAGCTGGCGGGACTAATAGCGTGGTTTATTACTCTCACCGTGTGATCCGTTCACACACGTGAAAAGAGTATCGTTTTAAAACCTGTCCCACGCCAAAGCACATTCATAATTGTAAATATACGTGATACAAGGCCCACGGAAATTCTTGAGATTTTTTACCACTGACGCCTTGGCTGCTGTGGATATTTCACCAAAATAAAGGTCGGCCGATCTCGTTAAATTATCGTCGACATTTCGTACTTACGAATGCTGACCGATGCTCGCTAATATGTGAGGATATTTACGGATCCTCGCAGACACCCACTCGTACTCGTACCGCCTTGTAATTAAGCGTTACGTGACCATGGCCAATTTGTTTTTAAATAAGAAATATAAACGTGAATTGCGAGGCGCTTGAGTGGTGATTACAATAATTCTTACAATTTTTATACAACAAAAGTTTAAGAAGAACTCGAGCAATTTATGATTTTTTATTTGTTCAGGTGGTTTTGCTGACCGCACTCCTGTGCCTGCGGCTTGCTGCCGCCAACAACCTAACGTTATCCTTTCCGGCTCGCAAAGCGAGAGAACATTCATTGCGTGGACACATTTCGCAGTTGTAAGTGGAACAAACGTGCGAATACTCGTTTCGAAATCCTTCGAGAGAAGATAAATTAGAAATTAATCCTGAGATCATGAATGTTTACAGGGAAACTCAACAAATAGAAACGTTGAGACGTTCCGGAGTTTTGACGTATCGCGAGATACAGAATCTGCTGCGTCGCGAGAGTGGCGATGAAGGTACACCAGTTGACTGTTGTCCGACCATTGAAGAATTGTCCGAACCAGTTGGTGGTAAAAATCGCGAAGAACGTTATGTCGAGCTTTACCGAGATGGAGACAATAAACAGGTGTTTTACGAGTATTCGTGCAGATCGGACGTTCTCGATCAGCCATGCCGATTCATCGATAGAAAACTCGCTAATCAATCGAGATGCGTGCAGAGATTTTCGTACACGTATGCTCTCGTCAGTGATCCCAGATCGAAGTCATCTCATCAGGTGTGTTAAACTACTCTGATATTGTTTTTAAGCCCAGTGGGAAGTCCTTCAACCCGCATATAAAACTGTATATGGTTGTGAAAGTTTCTTTTTTCTTAAAAAGATGGTCTCTTTAGCATCGAGATTAATTTTCATTCGTTTTATTTACTTTCTTTATTTGTTAGAGAGGGACGAACGAGGAGCATAGACATCGTCACGGAAGGATATCAGATAGCGTACTGCCGGACCTATCGACGATTACCACGCCTGGTACGAACTGGAGCTTGGACTACATCAGAGTTCGAAGCGGATGCAGTTGCGAGCTTATCCCGAAGCAGAAGAAAAAGAAAAGCGGCGCAGCATCGCACAGGGCTAAGAAATCGAAGAGTAGATTGCGCAAAACGCGAGAACCCGAGTCCGACTGGGAGAAGTAAAATAATCGCAAGAGTAATTCCCTAATCGTTTAAATATTGTTGAGAAAAGAAATCCTAAGCTTCCTATTCCGCATTAATGACGAAAATTCCCGTGAGTAGTTCATTATTCGGTCGATGACTTTTATATCTTTCATTAGCTATAACAATTGTCCTTGCAATTCCTGCGGGCAATTGAAATTTGACAAGACGCCACTTTGAACAATCTTGCTTTACAGCATTGTTAATACATGTTTATTAGCTAACGACACCACAATTTGAATAATTTGCGTTGCCATGAAATTCACGGGACTTTTGGAACTGTTGAGTTGGGATATTTATTTGACCTTAGCATTGAAACATAATGAAATTATAAAGATGAATTCTATAGATCGCTTAGGAGGTTATTTCAACGACGTTACGATTATCAAGAATCGATAGAATCCATTAATTTATAAACCTCGTTACCAGTATCGAACTCAGCTATTCGCAAACGTTGACGAACGACGATTTGCTCAGAGCGTCATGTTAATGTTTTGTTTTTTTAATACTCCGCTGAGACGTCTTACGCAGAGCGTTTTCATAAAACGAAAAAAAAAACACAACTCATGTCATTGAACGGAATCATTGTATTTATTCTCAATTCTCGTCTGAATGATGTCTTATCGGAGGTGTAAATGAGTCATGCCTTTTCGTCTTTTCCGACAATGATTATTAGTGGGTAATTATCCAGTAGATTAGACGATAGTTTATTTTTAAGATGTTCTTGGTGCGAGTGGCTGAAACTAAAGCAGGATGCATGATTTTTTTTAATTCAGGGACATATCATTGTGCATTTTAAGGAAGAGCGATCATTTCTTCTCACAATCAGTCATCATCGAAGCAATGTAGAAATAAAAAAAATTACTATTGACCCGTTTTTTTTTGTAATAAAAGCCATCAAATCGCTAATGTCCATTTAGGGCAAGAGTATAATAAGGCTCGGTAGGAATCACCCAAATAAGTACTTTTAAGAAAAAGGTGGTTCACTTCAAATGCCGTATATGCCCTTGAAAAACTAATTGAGTGCAAAAATTATTTTTTTCTGTTGACACTAATGTAACTAGGAAGTGATAAGTTCTACTTTCGTAAATCCTATGCGACTCCACTGTCATCATATATAGACATAGAGACAATTGTTCTTTAGAAGCGGCCAGTTCTTATTAATATTTTGTATAGAACAAATGTTTATCTATTTAATAACAATAATGATAATATATGGTACAGCATTGAAGCATTTTTTACACTCTAATTAATGTTTGAAAGTAAATGTATGAAAATTTATTTCTCATAAACTCGATGGATCTGTCTGGTGTACCTTGGACGCACTTGCAGTCTGCCCGAGGGCACTTTTTGTCTTTAGCTCTATGAAGAAATGCTTCATCAATCGTTCATAGCGATTACTTTTAAACTTATCATCCACAGCGAATAAGACGACGTGAACATAAAGCTTGTACCGCTTGCCTACAATCATGACAAGTTAAATATGTACACTCGTGAGTTTTTATAATAATCGTCCCAGTGTACGATTGGGATCGCCATGACGCTCTAAATTGAGATAATTCTTTCTAATACCAATCTTATTTTGTTTACTTTGTACCGTCCTTGTTATTGTTTTATAGTAAAGTAAATTTCACTTCGTCTCTCGATTTTCGAATTTTTGATGTATTTTAAATATTATTTATTAATGCTCGAAACTATATCTTCATAATATTACAATGAGGATTTAGTGGCCATACCAGTCATGTCGAAAAAGTACTACATTTAAAAAGAAAAATTGTTTGTACTGTTTTTTTACAATAGGAATCATCCCTCGTTTGGACTAATCAGCATGTAGTTATAACAAAAAATTATAAACAATCAATTCACATCGAGATAATTTATTCTCATTGTCCAATGATAGGTTATGTGCACACTATCGTAAGGTGTCATAACTGTCTGAACGTCGCTATTTGCGAGGCGAGGGCGCATTAGAAACCATGTAAACTTTTAGATAAATTCATATAATTTTATAGATAATTATGTATTTATTTTATACGTGTCATTGTTCATATGTAATAATATAAAATAACTTACATATAATTCACTGCAAATTTTTCACGTATTTACCTGTTTACCAGGAGTAGAGTGACGTTCGTGCAGCCATGTTGATTAATTCAAATCTTCGCCACTAGAGTCGCATGTAAGCTGGTCTTTCCAATTTGGAAGAGGTTAGTTTTTATTCAGTTTTGCAAGTTAAAACTTAATAAGAATTTATCAAATTAAAAGATTCATAAATTACCCAAATTCTATTTTTAAATGTTGTACATTTTGGACATTACTGTAGAGATAAGAACATCTGTAAAAGTGATTCGATCGACGTAATACTGTGAACCTTTCTTTTCAGGCTACATTGACATTTAATGGAAAGGAAACAAAATTTATGCTTTCGCAAACATATCAATGATTCTTTGTAACAAGTTGTTTACGGTTTTTCTTGCTGAACGAGTTGATTTATGAATGTTTCAAACCGTTAACACTTTTAATCTAAATTAGGTCGCAGCCACGTGTGTGGAATCTGATATTCTACAGCGCTATGTATATCACGAAAATTAGAAATACCTGTGCGAAAAAGAAAATGAGCGTGGGACGACAGAAATCAATTTCAATACATTTTGATAGTAAGAATCCGCGAGTAACTTTTTCGTAAGGGTGTTTATATGTATTATAATATAATATTTGTAAGCTTCTGCAGACTCATTATTCTCTGTACTGCTATGTAAACTTTGTACAAAGATCTTAATACAGTCATTATTATATCATCGAGAATAACAAGTATCGCTCAGTCGATCACTACTTCACGCGCTTTGATACCTCATGTTGGTACTTTATACGATGGGCCAGCGTCCATATTGAATTGGACTCAAAGTTGAAACCTTTCGAATTTGCTTGAATGATAAGTTAACAGGTTTTATTAGCGATGACGTCATTATATACCGTCCGAAGGTACGATGTACATTGCATTGCACATATTACATTGTTACCGACTCATGTTACATTGTCACCGACTGAGTCGCTGCGCATATTACATTGTTACCGACGGTGTCGCTGTGCATATTACATTATTACCGGCTTATATTACATTATTGCCGACTGAGTCACTGCGCATATTACATTGTTACCGACTGAGCCACTGCACATATTACATTGTTACCGATCGAGTCGGTAATCAAATTTTCTGTAGCCCTAAAATTGTCTTTGATAACAATTGCCTTTCATTATTGTCCGATTCCATTTCAGAATACTGTTTAAATCCCCATTAAAATCTTTTTAACATTTATGAAACAGATGTAATAGTAGGTGTAAATGAAGGAAGTAATGAAACAACGAATAATTATGATTGCATTTAATGAATAAATTAATCCCAACGATTAGATTTGACATTTAAATAGATCGGATTAGTTGAGATGTCGATATACGGTGAATTGCAGAGTTAATATCTTTGGCTTATTTATTCGAACCGTAATGCTACTATACTGCCCTTAACGCTATTTATTTTCAACAATCTTATCTTTACTACGAACCGAAAGTTATCATCGAACTGTATTTTTGGACGCGGCGACATATTATGTAGAATTAACGTATTTTTAACCCGCGATAGACACACCTGGGTCTGGCCTGTCTGGCCGTTTTTAAGAATCGCTAGATTTTAACGGTCAACCAATATTTGGGGTTGATACCCCCCCCCCCCCAAATTGTATTAAGGTTAGGTTGTCAGGTAGCAAGGGGCAACCTATACCTTCAATTTCTGTTCAACCACCAAGCAGTTCATTTCATCAGTGGACACCACAGACCCAGGTGTGCCTACTGAAGTGTTAAAGTGTGAAAACAAAATTTTGTTTGATTTCATCGTTTCGCATTCCAAAAGTAAGTACATGTTTGAAATGTAAATTATAGATAAACAAAAATATAATCAAATTGTTATAAACATTTTTTTACGCACAAACAAAATTTTTGTATAGCATTTTTTTTTAATTAAAAAAATCAATCGCTGTAATAAAAATGAGTTAAAGCAATAATAAATAACATAAAAACGTTGAAAATTGTGACTACAGTAATTTCCAAACGAAAATCTCCCGATTTCACACTCTAAAAATTCACCTTTTTCAATTGTTCAAATAATTATACTTTTTCAAAAATTTCATAATGCCATATTTTTTTTTCATCTACTATATGCCGAGAATCATGTTGCGTGGTACTACTTTTTAAAATTTGTTTAATAAAAAATTACGATTTTTTTAGTAAATTCGTGGATTTCTTGCGTTTTGTATCATTTCCCACTAAATAACAATATTAAAAATTAATCTTTATCCATTACATCAATGCATGTACTCTTTCTACAGATCCCAAACAACCCTCCTTAATTTTTTCAGATTTTTCAAACGATTCTTACTATGATAAAAAACGGTAGGACATCACAGATCCAGGTGTGTCTACGGAGGTGCGCAAATTGTACCGTATATACGAAGGGTTAATATCATTCTGTTTTTTTTACATCGGACACGATCAAATACTGTCAACTGGACTCAATTTTCGACTACGGAATAACCAAGATCGGGAAGGAATGCATTTTTCTTCGAAAATACATATTGCGTGTCATCAGGTGTAGAAAATAAGTTCCGGTATTTGACCATCTTCGAGGGAGGTTCCATTGTTATCACCGGCAGCAAAACTGAACTGAAAACTAACTTTTTCCTTACCCGAATCACAATCGACGGTCACACGTCGTAAACCCTTAGTTCCGTAATGCGAATCTGGACCCTGGAAATGGTACGTAGTATTATTATAATGCACAATCTTTTGAAGTACAGATAACAACTTTTCACTAAATTGCGTACGGGTAAATGTGTTAACACCTACGCACCTTAAACCTTGCTGAGGCAGTGTAAATGGTATTGGATATAATTTCGGCAGGTTCTTTGAACGTTAATCGATAGGTATAATTGGATCCGTCGCAACTAAAGCTCGTCGCATTGGTGGCAATGACTTTGCCGGAAGCTGTGTGAATAAGTTCTATCAGGACTTCGTACTCGGCCGGTCCGTAGGCACTTCCATAAACTCCGTACCCAATAAGGAATATTCGTCTATCTACGCTAAATCTGTAAAATCATAATGAGATTTTTAGTTAATTGATGGAACTTTCTTTTAATTCAATTTAACAATTGAACTGACCGTATTCGGTCGCTTGTCCCACTGTATCCCCATCGGCGATCCGTGTGCTGGAATCTACAAACCGTTAATTCCTTTGCCAACATTCGACATCGTGGCATAGCCTCAAACCCCACCGGAGGTTTCGGGTTCACGGTGAAAAACAAAAACAGCGACACCACCTGAAAACGACACGACGAAAATTAATCAAACGAAATCAAATTATTAACTAATAAATTTTAAAAAAATTATAAGAAAAATCGATGCGTTAGTTTGCGTAGATTGAAAATGTTCACTGTTTCTTGCGGTGGTACAAATTGTCTAATTCCCATTACTCGCCTCTCTATCCGTAAGTAATCCACATTGTGCAGGACCAGCTGCAAATTCTTCCACGGACATCAGTGGAAAACGAACCAAGGACAAGGCTCGGCCTAAAACAGATCTCTGATTCTCCGGAGTAACCGGCAATTGTTGTCTCACACATTCTGCTTCTGACCATCTAGAAAATGATTTTCTCTATAGCGGATATTTTGTAATGATGCGCATGAGATGAGATGAAAGAAATGAAACTTAATTAAACTGACGAACTTAGCACATGATTGAAATAACCGATGACTTAAACTATGCAAGGCATATAATAAATTGTGCTAAATGACCATTTGTATTTGTTGCAATAATACGATTGTAATTTATTAAATATACCTGACCACCGCTTGGAAAATCTTCGATTCTCTAATACGTAGTGTATCACGTTCGAGAACGACCATCAACGTGTCTATGTCGATGTCCGTGAAACCATCGGCATTTAGTGCGTCGGTCGTGAATTCATCGATGGTATCGAGGCATACGGATGCAAGCTGTGGTTCGTCGAAGAGACGAGCTTGCGTCAGAAGCAAGAAAGCATTATCGCTGGTCAAGTTGCTGCGCAAGAATTCGACACAATGTTTTTCCAATGGTGATACTGCATATTTTTTAGCAGTGTAAAGCGTCGTCATGACAGTTTCAGGACCAATTTGTAGCTCGTCGGTGTAAAGAAATAGAAGCACGGCCAAAAACGCGACTGGCTCGACATCGGGAACTTCGATTTCGGGCGAAACTGTGGCAAGTGTTCCATTGAACATTGCATCGAATACAGCGCTACCAGATGACAGGACCAATTTGTGAGCCGGTATACGCTGTTGTTGAGCTCCTCTTCCAACGAGAAATCTTACGTCTGCTAATATGTCATTGTTGAAAAGAAATGCAAATCTTTCCTTTATCGTGGCTTTGGTTCCTTGCCAATTGTACGTAGCGGAGGTAGAATGATGCCCTTGAGCATGTTCTAATGGCAAATCATTGGAAGGACGTGCCTCTAGATGAAGAGTGTTTATGGAATTGCTCGGTGGCCGGCTGAAAATAATTGTATCACCATTTAAGCAAGCGGAAGAAAAAAAGTATGATTGTAAATATGATGACGTTGAGATGGAAAGAACAGAAAAAGTGTTTGTTGGAAGAGAAAATACTTAGTATGGTACATTTCTCGATGAAAACATCTAGATGAACCAACATGACCTTAGATCATAATTAAAGTGACTAACAATACTTTCTGTCTATCTTATCACCCGTTAATGACTGAGCAGCCTATGTAATAGCAGAGATTGGTATTCGCACTTGTCTATGCTCGATGTGGAAGGTTCTCCGCCTCTTCCTGAAGACGACGATGGCTGTTCATCGTCAGAACCAAAAAGCAGAGTGCGTCTTGCTCGTGAAAACATAACTATGTTTTGTATATTCTGAGGCGATGGCGATGAATCGTCCTCATCGCCTGAATTTCCAACATTTCCCTCATTCTGTCCAAGGTTAAGATCTTGCGTTCTTGCTGCAAGATTCGATACATCATCCGCAGAAGACATTTTTATCCACCCGGAAGAAATAATTTGTCAAAGGTCTATGATGTTCCATCTAACATATCTTCCTCACTGCAACCATAATTATATGTATTGTTTGTTTCTTTGGTCAATTATGTATTATAACCACAAATAATAAATTCACAATACTATTTTGCTATAAAGGATGAATACATATCGATAACCGTACGATGAAATTAGTTTCTTATGTCCAGGCAGTCGATTAACACCCATTCCGATTGCATTAATCGTGCACGAATAAATTACTACTCGATATACGATATAACATCTAGATTTTCGCTCGACTATTATTGTCTGTTACGTGCTACGCGATACTGCCAAAGACTACTCATTTTTGTCGCCACTGCTATAGCTGATACTACTAAGTTTCTGTTCTCGAGACCGTAGATGTCAAACTACGAGGGCATTTATCATTGATAAAATAACTGACTACTGAACCGCAATCGTGAAACTTGAAAACAATATTCAACAGACTCAGTCGGTAATGAAAAGGTTAATGGCAAATTTGCCTAAGTGATTGATCTTTTAGGCGAAGTAGACAGCTGTAAGTTCTACCTAGCAATTACATGAAACGCTACTGTCGTCCTATTTTTAAAATGTTGCACGTTCATAAAAAATTTAGAACACAAAAATATTATTATATCCTTTTATTTTTCGGCAGTATAATTTTCAGCTGTCGGCACAGTTGGAAGTGCCGAATGAAAGAGTCCAGTGTCTCTCGCGGTAATTAATTGTACTATATTTTACGATTACACTCTGAAGTTAGATGGAAGAGACTGATTCTGTATTCAATTTCTTTCGATCTTTATACAAGCGGTCAACTCAGCATGGGTACGAAAAGTTTACCCTTTCACTACTCGAATATAATGAAACCAACTCTCAAAGTTTCAACTTTTGTCAAGAATTGAAGATCTCCCTCCCAATTTCTATGATAATATAGTATTGTAATGATTATGCATCAATGAAGCTCACTGTCAATTTCAATTCATCATCTGATTACTTGAGGATTTGCCTTTATGCTATTCGGGATACTGCAATTCGTCAGATTCGTCATAGGTAATAGTCCCTATAAAGGATGTGCATCGAGATCATCCGAATTTACTCCCGTGAAGTTGGCCGGACAACTTGCACTTTATTAATTGACTTTTTTTTATATCGTTAGGTGGTGTTAGGTAGTCTAATTAAAACGTGAGGTAGTCAACAGATTTTTCAAAAAAAAATAATTAAAAAGATATATGAAGTTGGCCGACAATTTGTTTTCTTCCTTTATTTATCTTTTCAAGATGTTCAAATGATGCGTAATCGTTAGGTGGTCATGAATATACTAATTAAAACGTTAGGTAGTCAACCATATCCTTGCAAATCCAAAAAACCATTTTGCGAATCATGCATGCGCAACGGCTAATGCGCATCTGTGCGAACTTAGCCAGTCGACTGACAATTGCGATCTTTGCTCGTTACGCATGCGCCGCGCATGCAGGTTTGTTAAATTTGTTTTTTAGCTTTTCCAAGGATTTAGTTGACTACCTAACGTTTTAATTAGTATATTCATGACCACCTAACGATCACACATCATTTGACCATCTTGAAAAGATCAATAAAGAAAAAAGAAAAAATTTTCGGCCAACTTTACATACATTTTTTTTTATTATTATTTTTTTTTAAATGATTGACTACCTAACGTTTTAATTAGACTACCTAACACTACCTAACGACCTCCTAACGATATAAAAATGTCAATTAATAAAGTGCAAGTCGTCCGGCCAACTTCACGAGGGTGCTTAAAACATTAAGGTTAGGATACTTTCGGACATTGTCCGAGTGAAGATATTGTGTCAGGAATTTTATGGTTAGCCAAACGCTCTTTAAACCAATTGTAAAAGCGGTCTACCAGAAATTGAGCAATGGCATGCCAAAGAAAGTTACATTCCCCGCTCATTATCGAAACGCATAGAATATTGTACACGAAAATAAGAAAAATATAAGTATGTAGCTCACCACATATCTGATTTCCGATGTATCGTACACAGGAAGTCTTTCGAGGCTACCCTCGAAAGAATTTCATTATCTGTGGTCAATACGTTAATTAGTCGGGTTACTAGTGTCGCACATATATGTGTATTATACATATACTTGATGTATTGGCGTATGAGTTACCGCGAATTCGCGACGTTTATCGTACATGAATCGGTATTCGCCTATCAAAGTTGACTTTAAAAAGAATCGTTAAATCTTAAAAGATATTCGCTCGATGTTGTCGTTAAATGAAGTTGCTTCGTTGATAGTACGTTTCGATCATTTATCGTTGAGAAAATAAACGTGACAGGACATATAATGCCTTTGGCGATAACGACAGTCCCTTGGAATGAGCAACATGTAACGGAGAAGGTTCGTACGATCACATATATATGTATATTTGTTTACTGGAATCCAAAAATAAAAGCTTCGTTACAATAAGAAATTATCGATAATATGATATATATATTTGCAGCAAGCATCGGAAATTCTTCCTGCTGAAACTCCGGAAGAAACCATGACTGCGCCTGTCACCACAATTGAGACTCCGTCCAATGGATGTCCGGACTCTCATGAGATTGAACTTCGCGAAGTTGTGAGAGACGGACATGACAAAGCAGAACCCGAATACTTTGAACTTTTAAAAGTTCTTGGACAAGGATCCTTCGGGAAGGTCGAAACACATTTACAAATAACTTCTCAATGTTATATTTATGTTACATCAGGAAGGGAATAAATTTGTATATATTCTTGTTATTTTGTATGAACAGGTTTTCCTCGTCCGAAAGGTTGTGGGGAAAGATAAAGGAACTTTATATGCAATGAAGGTTCTCAAGAAAGCGACTCTTAAAGGTAACTTTATTTAATTGCTTCGTAATATCCAAATTCAATGTACTCGTTTAAACGTTATTGTCTAATTCGTCCTATTCTTCAGTCCAAGACAGGGTACGGACAAAAATGGAGCGAAATATCCTTGTGGATGTCGAACATCCGTTCATTGTACGTTTGCACTATGCCTTCCAAACAGAGGGCAAGCTTTACCTAATACTTGATTTTCTTAGAGGCGGAGATCTATTTTCTCGTCTTTCCAAGGAGGTTAATATATACATATATTCAAAAGTGTATTTAGTATGCCTGTGTTCTAACAGCTGGGATACAAATTTCCACTAGCAAAGCTAGATTATATCTCAATTTCTCCCACTATACTAGAAAAGTTATGAATCACTTTCTCTAAATTATGTTATACATTTGTTAAATATTTTATCCCCACAGGTAATGTTTACCGAGGAGGATGTAAAGTTTTATTTAGCCGAACTTGCACTAGCCCTTGGTCACATACACAAACTAGGCATTATTTACAGAGACCTTAAGCCTGAAAAGTAAGTATTATTCAAAGATCGCATTGGTTAATTTAACAAGATGGGTTTGAAAAGATAATCGTCATAACATTATTTCCTACAACAGCATATTATTAGATACCGATGGTCACATGTCGCTAACGGATTTTGGTTTGAGCAAACAGCCATTGGATTCCACTAAGACTTATTCATTTTGCGGTACAGTCGAGTATATGGCACCTGAAGTCGTCAATCGTCAGGGGCATTCATTTGCCGCAGACTGGTGGAGTTTTGGAGTGCTTATGGTTAGAATAATTTATTTTTTACCTGTAAAAATGAGTCCTGAGCAACGAGTCAAGATAAGTATGAACAATCTGATTGCAGTTTGAGATGCTGACCGGAGCACTGCCGTTTCAAGGGCCAAACAGAAAGGAGACCATGACGCAAATATTAAAAGCCAAATTGGGCATGCCGTACAATATTTCGCCAAAGGCGCAAGAACTTTTACGCGTGCTCTTCAAAAGAAATCCGGCCAACAGACTTGGATCGAGTAAATTTTGACAAACTCCATTAATTCGCAATGATTCGTCGTGCAGACGGTATATAAAAAAACCCTACATGTCCTCTCTACAGACGGAGTTGAGGAAATAAAAAATCATGGTTTCTTCGCGTCGATCGATTGGGATGCTCTGTATAGAAAGGAAGTAATACCGCCTTTTAAACCAGCGGTGAGTCAAGAAGACGATGCGCTTTATTTCGATAGTGAATTTACATGTAAGACTCCCAAAGGTGAGTAACTCTTAGTCCTACGATTATCCTAAAATTTAAGTCGATAATTGCTGAAATCCCTATTAGCAAATTATGTTTTAATGTTTTAGATTCGCCAGGTGTGCCACCAAGTGCGAACGCTCACGAGCTATTTCGAGGTTTCAGTTTTGTAGCACCGGGATTACTCGAAGAACATGCCAAAAGTCCCGAGCACAAACATTGCGAGAGCATAATTAACAATTTTCCATCGTACGTCAGTCTCGTTCCAATCAGGGATGAATACGAGTTCAAGCAAGAAATTGGCAATGGAAGTTACAGTACTGTTTATATGGCTGTTCATAAAGCAACAAAAGCGGAATACGCAGTCAAGGTATTGTTGTTAGACGTTTTCAAAAATTCGTCATCATATTCGAGATCTCTTTTGAACGCGAAAATGGATACAGAATGCGGATCGCAAATTCTCCGAGAGAAAACGCCATCACGACTAAATTTAACTGTTACGTTTTGCTACAAATTTCCACTATCAAAACTATTTTATCTCAATCTGTTGGGCTATACTAGAAAATATATGAATAACATTTTCGAAGCAGTCGAAACGTGTAATACTGCATTTGTATACAGAAAAAACCTTTGTAGTTGACGTTAATAGAAGTTAAATATTTGTTTTTAGAGCAAAGTGATTAACATAATCCCAGTTCATAATGATTTCAAATTTTCCAGGTGATAGAAAAAATAAAACGAGATCCAACGGAAGAAATAGAGATTCTTCTTCGATATGGTAGACATCCTCACATAGTTTCCCTGAGGGCGGTTTACGAGGACGATATAAGAGTGTATCTAGTCTTGGAGCTATTGAGAGGCGGCGAGCTTCTAGATCGTTTATTACAACGTCGAAACTTTACCGAAAGAGAAGCAGCGGAAGTGACATATACGATCACTAGTGTCGTTAATTATTTACACGAGAACGGGGTTAGTTGTGGTTAAATTTCTGTACTTTACTTGATACATACAGAGAACGTTTTTTTTTTTATATAATTATATTTATGAAACGTTACTGTAAGATTTTTCATATTACTATATATTTGTTCACCGTGATATCTTAGGTGGTCCATCGCGATCTTAAACCATCGAACATCTTATATTCAAAACCTGGTGGAGACCCAGGCACTCTGTGTATATGCGATCTTGGTTTTGCAAAACAACTCCGCGCGGAAAATGGCTTGTTGATGACGCCCTGTTATACCGCCAATTTTGTTGCACCTGAAGTTCTGAAACGTCAAGGATACGACGCAGCCTGCGATATCTGGTCTTTAGGTGTATTGCTATATATCATGCTATCTGGGTAATCAAAAAATATTTCTTAGTAGAGAGACTGTTGTGACTGATATTGTCAACAGATAAAATCAAGTGTTGACTAACTCCCTGTTTATCAATTGATAAGTAAAGAAATGTTATAATTTCGAATAGGCGTACTCCATTTCCAAACAGCCCGGGTGATAGTGCAAGTGACATTTTGGATCGTATCGGACCTGGCTTTGTTGATGTTGATACAGGGGTGTGGTGTCAAATTTCTAAAGAGGCCAAAGAGCTTGTGAAAAGAATGTTGCATATCGATCCCCAACGACGGCCTACAGCAGCATCAATTCTCAAATATCCTTGGCTGGCAAACCGGCACAGGCTGCCACAGAAAAATTTACCTGATATCCTCAGAGATCCTCACAGTTTAAAGGTATCTATCGAAGTGCTCGTGAACAGTTTTGATCCTTGTTTTCGTGCATATTGATTTTGGCTATTTCTCCATTTTTAAAAACTTGCTTTTTTCAGACTGCAGTAGCCGCAACTTACCGAGCTATGTCGAGTAGCCCTAGATCGCCCCACATTGGGCCAGTTGTGATGTCGGAATTGGCACGTCGCAGAACACAGGCTAAACCTACCGGTCCAACGCAAGTTTGAAATTATATATATATATTTTTGTTCTTCCACTCTTCCGTACTGTACATACGACGAACAAATAGCAGGTAACACAAAAAGCGCAGTATACAATTTTGTTCTTTATTTTTTTAAATAAATGATAGTAGTTGAGTCAAATATTTGTACGCGATAAAGTTGTGACAGACTTAATCCTCGTAGCAATGGGTGAAATTTACAAAAAGGTTATGCGGTTGAGAAAAAGAATTGCAATGTGATAAGTTTGTTTTTATTACATTTACCCGTTGTCGTATTGGTATGTGTGCCTTGGGAGATGCATCCGCATTTGCCAAAGTATACATTCCGAAGTCAAACCGACAGTGCATTAACACAAACACAAAGTTGAATCTAAGATTTCCTTCTGAAAGCGGCTTAATAACGTAGCTACAGCACTAAATACTAAAAGAGCATGATTGTTATATTTTTTTAATCGAAAAGATGAGAGGACAGTTTTTGTCTCATTAAAAATATAATACTAAAATATTTGATAGCACAAATTAACACTTTTTTTTTTAAATAAATAAAAACAATTACACATCCTGTTACGGTGCTTAGTGCTGTGGTCGCCGGAGGGTCTGTTCCTCCGTTCTTGCCTAAAACTTTGTCGTTACTGACGCTGCCGCAAGTGGCATGTTTTTTTTCGTCGTCGTACCCCTGGTGGCAGCCTCGGTAACTTTAACGATGTATTAAAAAACAAAAAAATTAACAGACCCTCAACAGTCGCTCTGCATTTACGCAGTCGCGATGCGAGTAATGTAAATATATCAAAATTTACAAAACGAACAAAGTAAATAATTATAAAGTAAATAGTTACGCCTCTTGTGTGGCGATGGCGCGATTACACGTATTCAAAATTTTTCTAGTTTATTCCGCCAGTCGAATTTTTGTAATAATGTCTTCGACTAATTGTCACAGTAGCTTTATATTAATTTCTTTTCGTTATTTAATGATAGCTTATTGAGTGTCAGTATTGTAGACCCGTATAGAAACAGAGAACGAATAGTTTTATCGGCACATTCCAAATATTAAATATCTTCCAAAAAAAAAAAAAAAAAAATATGAGAATTTCACAAATGATAATAACCAACCGGTAGTTATTCACGTGTCGTCTTCTCTAAGTGTGACATCTATGTTTATAAAATACAGTAAACGCGAGTTAACGATACTTCATAACCTTCAATTCTCTGTCATCGCAACGCCATTTTTATTATCTAACTTGAAGTTAATTGCAATGTGCAATCGTATATTGTTACGGTTAAAACGAATTCATGAATGTTAAAAATTAGCCATATGAAACGGAAGTCTCCGAGACTGGCCTATAAGCTAAGGAAGTACAACTATCGCTCGCTAGTCAAATCGGTGTCTAACACACAAAATGAATTGTCCTCTGACATGTAAAATTGATATGGGTTCAGGTCAAATAAGTATTCGAAAAATTGACATATTTTGGATTTGAAAAAAAAATAAATCTCTAAATATTTCTTTGTGTATTTTGGTCGAGTTAAAAATATGTAAACATAATCTTGTCGAAGCGCAGTAACTTTTCTAGTAAATATTAGTGGTACTTCCGTGGCAAATATTTTCGTGTCGAGGAGAAGAAAAGAAAAAATCTTGCGGTGATGATATCTTGTCAATTGCTGATTTAGTCTAAGAGATCGCCCATATCTAATCTTTAACAATGATCAGCATCGTGATAATTGTTGGAGAGGTTAACAAAATGAGAGACTTTTCTTCGCGCGGTTAAATGCGAATATTGGTATTTGCGAATTTGGAAGAATTAACGCCATTCGGTCGTAGACAACCGTTAATATATTTTCGTCGTCAAAAACAAGTCGTCTCACAACTTCTAAGGTCCTTAACTCCTATGACATATTGTAATCATAATCGAAGAGAGTATATCTTTGTATAACAATTAATGAAGTACAACGTCTGTAATTTCGGCAAACTGAATGTATACGGTATTACTATTTACATATCGTTGGCTTTAAGCTTGATGTTCAACGTCCTACGAATATTTTCTATAATCCTTTTCAAAACAAACAACGAACTTCGTTTATAAATCCCATAAGTCCTCTTTCCTAACCTAGTTTAAGCCTGTCACCAATAACTGGAATTCTTGATCCGGTGATCCGATTAATTCATCCGGAATAAATATAAAATCCGGTATAACAGCTGGAGGAATGTTAACAAAAGGCCGCATGCGCATTAAGGCTTCCCGTACACCGAAAGCTGCATGCGTCACCATTAATTGAAGCAGCGTGAAGTTGTCCTTTTAAATTGAACGAATCAGAACGCTCGCAAGTATTCTCTGATTGGCTGCGACGTTCGACGCGCAGTTCCATCGGCGCGTTGCGTGTGTGCAAAAACCAGGCACACTGTGCAAAAACGTGGTCACGATCCGGCATCTTTTAATAATCCTACGCGACAAAGACAGGTGAGATTATCGCGAAAAATTGTTTTTTTTTAATCGGGATAAAACGTGAACGTGATATCGCTGCGTTCATCGACGACTGTCCACGAATCTTTCAGAATCAACACAGGTAACGAAGGCGCATCGATAGATACAGTAGTTTGTTTTTTGTTTTCTTTTGATTAACTTTATTGCGCTGTCACATCGGTACATTCAGCTGTCATGCAACGGACCCATTTTTAAAAAAAGAACAACGCGTTCGAAAACCATTCGCTCCAATTCTGTGCTCTTGACATATTTATTTATGACGATATGTACGCACTTTTACAGTGTACACAAGCATATCCCAACTGGCGAACAGGCTGGACAATATCCTATTACTGTTCATTAGTATTCAAAGTGTACGATTAGTAGAAATATGTACACATATGTGATCGTAAAAATATGGAACATGTAAGAATTTTATGTTTCTTAAAATTTTGAACATTCAAGAAAAGTGACAAGGACTAAAAACACTAGCAGTGTCCTGTAAAATCATCGTGCCGTACAGTCATCTTGTGCCATTGTGTAGGTTAGGATACTTTTTTTTTCTCAAAACCGTTGTATATAAATTCACGAACTTACGCTAATAATTTTCTAGATATGTTTGATGAGAATGAAACTACACTGCTCCATTGAAATCAATTCTGATTACGTTTTTCTGAATATGCAGTTGTCCAGAATTAGAGATCTACAATAGTCACGTGGTTTAATTACAGAACGTAGTAGTTCTTAGCTTCTATGATAAGATTTATCCAGTCATTGAGAACTTGTCATTGCAATGACACAATTAATTAATGATTCATTTGATTGTAGGAGATTGAAAATAATTAATACGTTCTGGATTTATGGAATTATTCGTTACTCAACGGTTGAATATTGGAGAGATTAGACTCGTTCAATAACGGAAATGTCAGCTGGATGCTAGTAGGATGACCTTGACCACTGTAGAGGGATGTGCATTTGTTCCTTTTCTATTTCCAATAAGTCGTTAAGATCGAATTAATCAAAGTGTCGATCCTGCTCCTTCCAGATAGTTTATATCAACAACCAAGAATGTTTAAGATTGTCTTACACTAATGTCAAAGACTGACCTTGACGTTGAGCTTTATTCTAAATCAAGTTAAGATAAAATACATCAAATCAATACAACCTGAAAAGAGTTGAAGTAATACAAATGTATGTGACTAGTAGGCGCACTGAAGAAAGACCTCGATAGTTTTATTATTAACAAAAAATAAGGTCTGTGCTTTATGAAAAAACTATTTCAGCTAAGGATCTGTGATTATCTCTGAGAAATGGTCTTCTCTTCGAGCATTAAAAAATTGAGCGTAGGTACGGGAGAATTGTTTTTCACTATAGAGTTTATTCCCAACGGAGTGTTTGCGCATCAAGATTTCTTGCACTAGCGATATAATGAATACTTTGAAATCGTTATTGCAAGCAATCTTTGTGGATTAACCTGATAATACGCAGCAATGTATTTTTTAAATCAATGGAGTTTTCATGAATTTTGTGAAACTACATTTTGTATAGAATCGTTCTATCAAATAAATATCAATTTTGCATGTAAAAATTATTTAAAACAGTTTCTGACGCGCTTGTAATACTGTCCGTTCCTTAATGACTAATAACATTTTGATCGCTTAATTATTTGAATACGTCCTTTCATTAAATAAAATGTATAATGCGTTTCCCCTTATTGAGTTTATATAAATGTATGCAACAGATATATATGATGTAAGACAAGAGATAATTATGTTGCAGCTTTTTATAGTATGATCCAAAAAGGTCCAAGGCCTTTGGTGCTGTGCGGTCCATCTGGCTCGGGCAAAAGTACCCTGATAAAGCGCCTTTTTGAAGAATTTCCCGATACCTTTGGATTTTCTGTTTCTCACACAACGAGGCCACCTAGAGATGGCGAAGAGGATGGCAAGCATTACTATTTCACAAGTAAGGAAAAAATGCAGAATCAGATTGACAATGGAGAGTTTATCGAGAACGCTGTCTTCAGTAACAACATGTACGGTACAAGGTGAGCAAAATTTCATACAAAAAAGAACATTCGACATCCTAAAAAAGGAAAGAAGCGCTGTAAACTTAAAAAATTGTACATTTCGTTTCAGCAAAAAGTCTGTAGAGGATGTGAAGAATATTGGCAAAATGTGTGTCCTTGACATAGACATGCAAGGTGTGATGCAGATAAAGAACAGCGACCTGGACCCCTTGCTGGTATTTATCAAACCACCATCGATCTCGGAGCTGGAGAACCGCTTGAAAGGAAGAAAAACCGAAACTCACGATTCTCTGCAACGCCGACTGTCCGTCGCCAGGGCAGAGATCGAATATGGTAAACATATTTTAATATTTTGCAATTAAGCAGAAGCTTTTTTTTTATTCTGAAACACATATTTCTCCAATGTGTGGGAGTATGGAGTATAAAGTCGTACAGAAACAGCTCACTTTAGTTCAAAACACAATTCACGCTATGGAGCATGGAATTGAAGTTCAACCTGATATAGTCAAAGTTATTTCCCGAGGATCCATCGAGTTCTCGAGTACGAACGAAAACTAAATGTTATGCGAATCTACATTTTCTTGGAATCTGAATGCAGCTTTGACAAAATATCGCTTTCTTGTTAGCGATCAGGCATGTATCGAAACGCTGGTAATAATTTCAATTTCTTATTTTTAGGTGAAATGCCAGGCAACTTTCACGCTATAATTGTCAACGATAATCTGGACAAAGCTTATGAAAAGTTGCGCGAGGTTGTCGTGAATGAGTTGAAACGATATCGTGAAATGCGTAAGTGACAATGAGCTATGTAAATATTTATAAATTGTATATTCTAATAGGCTTTTGTCCTTTACAGAGAGCTAAGGTGATTAACACTGTCCGAGTGGATTTCGTAAAATTGCTGCTAATGAGTGCGATACAAACGCGTTCTCCTACATGCCGGTAGCTCCGCAGATCATTGTTAAAAGTATATTATTATAGTTCGATGTTCGAAAAATCATGTCAGCTGGCGGAATTAGCACTCGCTGCGGTGGAAAAAGGAAACGCATATACATAGTCCGTAGATGTAGATATAGTAAACGAATGCGTTGAAAATTGTTCGAAGAATGAATGTGGTAGAATTTAGTCGAAGGCGTTTCTTTAAAGAGAAAACATTGAAAACATTTATCTAAAATGTATAAAAACACACGGGTTTTCCTATTATACAGATGTTTAGCAGTGAATCAACTTTACGGATAAACAAAAAAAAAAGATTGCTACACTCACGGTTAATAATAATATTATTACCACGTTATAAATACTTGTACATACATGCACTTTATAGAACTTTTGTTTAGTATCAAGAACGGATCTCTCATCAGATATTTGTCAAGAAAAAAAGAAAATTTTACATTTTCTTTCATAAATGTTCTTGTTTTCTTTTTGTGCGGATGCGAAATGTTAGACAACTATTTTGACAGAGAAAATATGTAGATAGTTAGCGTCGATACAAGCAACACCTCTTTGTTTTTAATTCCCTGCGAAGAAAATTGGCCAAGATTGTGATATGTGATTCAATATCTTGCACAATTTTCATCGCAGGACACAAAAAAATGTTTTCCTTGTACCAATGCCATATAAATATTTTCTGTGCCCAGGTAATTTCCGAACACTTTGTATAAGCGATGCCCACGTATCGCAGGTCGAAACGATCGAGTCGATGAACTCAAGCATTTTTCCATTTTATTCTGACCTTGAACTGTGTCTCAAGGCAGTAATTAAAAGAACTGAAACCTGAAAGTCTTAACGATAACACGGTTAGAACAAAAAATCTTTAATCATTGTTGAACAAGTTTCTCTAAGGCGATATACAAAAGATATAATATCAATGAGAAATAAAATATCACCGGATACTTTGAGTAACGATTCAACCGGTTTGCACATCAAGAATGTTTAACTATTTGTACATTAAAATTTGCCGTATCTCGGGATCTTCTGAGAATCAACTAGTCTCGGCGTTGTCACCGATCAGTGTTGGAAAAAAATTTTCAAAAACTCGCAACTCGCTGCGACGTTTTAAAGTATTACGTAAACAATGTTCGACGTGTCCGTTTCTAAACTTTTGTGGAAGATTATCGGAAAATATAAGTCTAAGGCATTTTTTTTACAATTTCTAAACTGTTTTTGACAAATATGACCATAGTCACTTCTTAACAAATGTTCGTTTTATATCTTCGTCCATAATTAGTGAAGATTGAATAACGACGTTGTTTTTTTCTGAAGGCGATGTTAGAGACCAGCAAGATCCTCAAGAGTGTGTGGAGGAGAGAGAGTGAGAGAGAAAGAAAGGAAAAGACAGAGAAATGACTGCATTTTTCTGTTCCAAACTTCTCCCAGACAATTAATATTTCGAGAAAACATAGAGAACATTGAACCACTGTACTGTTAGATGCAATTCGAATATCTCGAATATTTTTTGATCAATTTTGATCAATCCAGGAGAAAATTGGATCAGTTTTTGTCACTGATTGGGACAATTCACGTCGTCTTAATGTACACTCTTAAACGTATCTAAAATAAGAGGTCGATGCTTGGTACCTGGGTAATAATGTTTAGTCCATAGCCCGTTAGATATAAAGATCAGCGTGTAACTGATAAACTAAAAAATGATCATGAATAATTCAACCACGTTTCTATATTGTCTCTCGCCAAATGATACTTTGTTTACAACGTAAGTTACCCCGTCGAACAATGATCTGCATGTCCTTATTATAGTAAAAACCTTAGATTTAGTAAAGTAAAAAGAAAAAGAAAAAAAGGAAGAAAGCTGAGAATATTCACCAAAATGAAGTTGTGTTCTGATAGAATAGGTTACCACTTGTTATAAGTAATCGTCTTCTCCCTCTTTGATCATTTGTGGGATATTTCAATACTGGCCAGAAGTTTACCCGACGGACAAGCTTTTATTGTAAAAGAAAAACAATCAATGGTCGAATGTTGGCTGTCCATAATTTATACATGGAATATAATAACGAAATCTGAAATGAAAATATTCTTTCTCTACGAAATTATTCTTCCTGTGTTAAGAAATTCCTCGTCTAGCGTTTATGTTATCGTTTAATTTTATCTATATCGATTTAAAGCTTATAGTAAAAGAGTAGTTATACAAAATTCTATGACACGAGAAAAGTTAACAAACTAATTTCTAAATCAACGACTCGATGGAAGTTACAAGCGAAAGTATCCAAAATTGTAAAAATTATTTAATTTTCCATTATCGAATGGAAAACTTGATATTGTTTTTGAACCGAGTCTTATATTGTATAGTGAATGGGAAAAATGATGTAATCAATGTCCAGGTGTGATCTGACGACGATGATGATCGCGCGAACGTGATTTCTCACCGTGATGATGTCGAATTTTGTGACGAGGTATTTCACTGACCTCGATGGATGCGACTTCCGGTCCCATAGGATCCGTTCTTTTGCTATTTTTACTCATACCGTCGACAAGATCGTCGTGATAATTTTTTGTCAATTCGTTCGAACGTGCTGTTCTTGAAATTGTAATTTCTTTCTTGTCGTTTTCTGTCTTGGATGGCGTTCCGGTTGGACTGAAGACGTAATTGATAATCTGCGATCGTGGTTGAAAAATATTTTCAACGGGAGGAAACGACATTCTGGAATTAAAATTGTCAACGTCGTAGCGATCCATCGAAGCTTGGTTGAATAAATTCTTTGGCGAATCTTCGGTCACTCCTATCTGACTTTCGAAGCCAGGTTGTTTAGCTGGACGTACAAAAACATTTTCAGAATAATCTTTCATTCCTATATAACGTTGATCGACCGTGTCGTCGGATTCAACGAAACGTGGAGTTCTCGAAATTCTCATTATACTCTCGGTCCTGTCCTCGCGTTCTGAAACTCTAGTCGCTAATCTTTGTTCCAACATTTCCAGGGCACTGCTCTTTATCGCTGATAATATAAGATTCATGAAATCGTCAAATCTTCGCACTGAGAATTTGTTTTTTCCATAGTGAGGTTCGTCGTCGATTTGAGAATTTGTTAATTCTAATTTTTGTTCCAAACGACGTTCCTCAGTTCCTGGGATGTTATCTGTTGTGTCGATGGTTCTTAGTTGAAATTTATTTAACTGTGTTGCCACGTTGTAATTCCTTGGAACGCTGACAACTTTTTGTTCCTCGCGCTGTGTGGAATCTCTATCATTGTACAATCTATCCTCCGGTGTCTGGTAGATGTTCTCGAGCACGCCATCACGATTCATATATCGACTCTTTGTGTCTCGATTTTCAGTGGATAGCTGATGATGCGGATCTGTCACCATTGGCCATTGATCATCCGCATAATAAGCTTCGTAGAAAACTGGACCTCTTTGTAAATCGTAATTGTTGTACCTTGATGGTAAAATAAATATAAAAATTTTAGTACGTGACTGCAGAATTAAAAATTGACAATTTTCTTTATCATGAGTTTTATAATTCACACATTTATTCAGGTTACCCAGGTGTTTATTAAATTTGTCCTCATTATGAGAAAACCTTTTTTGCAAATTATTTCATGAATTATAAAAACTGGCTAATTGTCAAATATCTGTGACTTCTAAAAAAAGAAAGAATACAGTTTAACATACCGGTCTTCCTTCGAGTTCCATGGCACTGCACCAAGCACTCCTGTAAGAATTACACTCGATTATAAAATCACACAAACACTTTTAATCCTAAGACACAAACTTAATCGAAAAAGGAATATTAAATGTTCTTTTACATACTGTTGGACAAAATAGTGACTGTTGACAAAATGGTCAGCAGCGTCAGTTGTGTGATATCCATGCTCTTTGTTGAGGGGGAAGCGTCGATTTGCGACTGCAGAGCTCGGGCATGGAGTTTAGGCGTAAAGGCATGTGTGTCTCTCATGGCTGGCGTATTTTCAGATATTCTTAAAATAAACTCATGGCAGCAATTTCATTTGGTTTCACTGGTCTTATTGCCCGCCGGGTACACATTATATTTACCCGGCCACCCTCATAGACCCAACACAACCCACAAGCTCCAGATATTTTTTTGCAAATACAAATCTCTGTCATATGCCATCTTTGAGATTTAACGCGACATATGATTGACCCTTTGTAAAAGCTTGACAATGTTTCCTCAACGGACAACGACGTTGTGTTGTTACGGTTGAAAAAGATTCTTACAACATTGCTAAAATAAGATTAATCGCTGACAACAATTATCAATATTATTTGTTAATAATTTTATTGTTTAGTGTCATTATAAATATCGAAATGTTTAAAAATAATCAATATATTCCTGACAACAAAATTGTAAAAAATTCCACTTTATGGGTACATAGAATTTCCATTGCGACGGACCAAGAAAACAAAAATTATTAGTCAGTACATGGGCGATATATGTCGGATGGTCGCGAATGTCGAAAAAAATCTTTCAGGCATAAAATGGTAGGTTTTTTTTTATTATTTTTTGTTTTTGACATGGTACTTGCCGTTGCCGCAATATAAACTTTATTCGTAGCTCGGTCTCCGCAATTGAGTAGCGCATTTATCTGCCATCCTAGTTTCTTGTTTTTTTTTGCTTTCCCTTTTCTTCTTTTTTAACTATGTACAAATGACGAATAGGATTATTACATTCGTCCCTATAAACTTCGCTTGGATATAAACCTTGGATGTATTAAGACGTCGTTATTCCATGAAACAAGAGCATCTCGCGAATATTGCACAGTTTTCCTGTTATTCGTTGCTAGCCGAAGAATACTACAATCATAATTTTATAAGCTTACATACGCTCATTGCTGACATCTTATATCCTTTCGTTACGAATGCTAACATTTATAGACGGGCGGATTACTTCCCTTTTGTATTTGCCTAAATTTTGTCTCTCGCTCTCTTACAAACCTTAGGTCTATACGTCTTACCGTCGAACAGCGCTTATGACAATTTTTATTATAAAAACGAGGAACATTATTTCGACCATTAGTCACGAATAATTCTTTTACAGGATCCGCAATTATTGTTTTCAACTCTGGTACACTTATTTCTAAGACTTAAGTCGAGTTAAAGAATAATTTTTTTTAAGTTTATACCTTGGATACTTGCCGGTCCAGTTGATGTTTACAAAAAGGTTGTAAAAATATTATTCGACGTCTTCAAGTTTTGTAATAACAATTGTTACAAGAGATTGTTAGCGGTAAAAGACGATTGGTCACACGTTAGACGTTTAACCTTATTTTTTTGACAATCCGCTCGCCTATGGGCGATGATTCCTGACAATGCTCTCTCTTTCGCCGTTGGAATTCACAGATGGCTGACCCAAAATTACATCTTTACGATAATCCTAGCATCTCTCGTTTCATCCAATCGGGCCTACACAATTTGTTTCACATATAAAAAACAGTAGCTTAATGGGGGATTACAAATAATCTCGGTTGAACTTACAAGTGTAACGTCGTGCGAAAGTTTTGCGTTGCTTTGGTCTTTTACAATTCATTTATCGTTCCATTCGTCGTTTACAAAATTTAAAACCTCTGGGTTCTGGCTTCATTTTTGTTTTCTTCGTGTAATGAAAATTTGTGATTTCGATGACATCCATGAGCGACTGTGACAGTGCACCAAGATGGGACTCTCGAGTGTTTTGTTTTGCATAGCGCATGCGTATCGGACCCTCGTCAACGCGAAAGAATTAATAAACTGTTTGCACGCAAAAAATCGGAATTATTTTATACCTAACGGGATAGTAGAGGTGTCTAGTGCGTTCTATTCGTTTTTGTTTCTTTAAATAAGTGTATACGTATCATGTATATACATATATATATATATAAAAGTCAGTACTTGGGACAGGGTCTGTCGCGAGAATCGTCGTGAAGATGGCAGCACGATCGAATTCATACATCACTAATGTTTTTATTATTTATTAAATTGTAAATGACAGACATTGACCCCCAAACGACTTTCGATCACGTTCGTCATTCTCAGACTAGCGTCCTCGATGAAAAATTCGAATAAAAGCTGTATAGTTATAAAAATAAGATAACACTAATATATAAGGGGTAGTGAAAGAAAAAGAAACAAATTAAAATATGCAGGTAACAGTATGCACTTATTATTTTTAGTCCACGCTCGCTTAATTCGATTGGGGCAGGGGGCAGGGCGGGGGCGGGACGGGGGATGGCACGTATTCGTGTTAATTAATATATTTCAAGTATTTACAAATCGTTTCAGGATGCCATGTGTATACAGCAGCAGACGGTTGAACATCTTTTTGGTAAAGTTTCCGTATCGACAATCATATAATGATAGAAACATAATTTTTTTGCTTTTTTTTTACGTTTTTTTGTTTGTTCGTTTTTTTTTAATTGCGTGGGCGTTGAGTATACTTCGAAGATGATAATCCCTGTGAACCATCGTGTGTACGCACATACGTTAATCGCACGTTATATTTTTTTTATTTTTGGATCAAAGATACCGGAAGTAGAAGACAGTTCTTATTATTGAACCAAAGCTGGGGGGTGACAAAATGGTTCTTTTAAGACTCAATAGAGCGTCTTCGTATCTCGCTTTAAAGAAATAGCTGTCCCATTGTCGCAGGCAATCCTAAAACGCAATCAATAGTACAAATTAACACAATGGATTATGCTTTTTTTTATAATGATATCGTTTTATTTTGGCAAAAAATATTCATGCAGTTATTATTATTAGCATTATTGAAAAAACAAACTACGGACGTGACCCCCGGTGGTCGAATCGCGAAGTATAGAAGTTGGCTGCTGTTGTAGTTACAAGTGCTGCCACTAGTGGCGCGCACGATAGTCAGAGAGCAATGTTGTTTTGCGCGCTACTAGTGGCAACGAACGTAACCAAAAAAAAAATACCATACCAAAAACGCAAAAACATTGCTTGTACCGATTCTGAACGATATCAAGCCTTTTAGATCCAGGAAAATTAAAATTGTTGTGAGGTTAAGTTACGGTCAATATTCGACAACTAAAATTCGAAAGGGTCATGACCGTTGTGGTGACAGCGTTAGTATTTGTATCTATAATAGTTTCGATTTGTTGGTTAATGAGTGCTTCACTGGAATCATACTGGTGCAATGTTACTATAATCATGCATTATATATAATTTAAGAGCTTATTTATGTATCTGGTGACAAAAATTGTGCAGGTCACTCTCAATATAAGGATAGCGCTGCGAGCCCTGCATAAATTCAGTTGTGCGAATCTCTTTGACAATGTGACACCATAAGCAGTAACATTTGGCGTATTAAGAAGTTCCTCAAAGATTCAATTGCACCATCAGTGTGAGTAAACAAAGGACGGTAGGATGATCATCATTAGCATAGTTTGGAATGTTAAGGCACAGTATTATAAGTCATATAGTTGGGCCTTGTTTAATTCAACAAATTCCTGCCATTGTACTGGATTGACTGATCTAAATGTTTTCAGAATCCGTTCCCCCATACCGAAGAACTTATGAATCGCATTTTCGAAGTGGTCGGATGTATATCAGTGTGGCTTTTAACTGAATTATATAATATAATGGTCTAACGCAACGAAGTCGGCATATCTTAAATAAAGTTAATCGGGTAATTACTTCATGGTGTCGTTGCATGGTTCTTTTTCCAAAATTAGTCATACATGACGAAAGCAGAACTTCACAGCGATGGACAAGCAGAGTCGATACTAATTGTAAGAGATAACTTATCTCCCTTTATCTGACCCTTGGATGTTTTGTATTTTTGCATTTCATCTTACTATATGCGTAACAAAACTTTTTCACGAATGTTGCTTAGACGAAACTATGATCGAAGAGGAGCTTTGCTTTAAAATTCGGGGAATATTCGAATGAGAAGAATCAAAGATGCATCCCTGATTATACGATAAGACGACTACTAATGCAAGGCATCATAAGTTATAGTAGATCGAATCCTTGATAACACATATGCAGTCTGGAAACGTACAACCGTCAACGCATTCCGCAACATTCAGTGCTCATATTATTATCTTACATGCAATGTGCTATAAATGAACGTGATTACAAGTTAATGGAAGAAACGTGAGCTTTCAGATAATTGGTCGATAATTTCAATATGGCGAAATGCAAGTTTCATACGTACAAATACAAGTTGTAAGAGTGTTTTATAAATTGATATAAAAGAGAAGAAAACAAAATTTACGCCGTGAATAATTCGTTACACTTTTAATATGATAAAAAATCGTGTGATTATAAAATTCGTTATAAGTACGAGAAAGCTGTATTTAAATATGAAATATTACATCGGTAGTTTCTTTTTTTGTATTGGAAAACAAAAAAAGATTCAATTAGTTGTAAATTGGGCGCTTAAATTCCTCTACGATGTAGTACGAAGACGTAAAGTAAGAATAATGTAACTTAACATTAAGACTATTCTGTATTTGTATTTTAAGGATTGTTTTTTGTCAGTGTTTCGTGCAGTAGTGTTTTCGTTCAGTATAAAGGACGGTGCACATTCAATATTCTACACATCGACCCGATAGAATTCTTTCCAGATATGAAAAAAAAACAAAAAAAAAGGGCAACTATTTACAACAACAAAGTCTACATAACATCGATGAAGAATTCACAAGGATTTCCCATCGCAATGCGAAATGACTGTCTACTACCGGATATATCTTGTTGGGGCTGCTGAGTTCCCGATCCCGATCCAGTTGGCACAGATTGTTCCGAACCGCTCGAACGACTACGGCTGCCATTTGATCTTTTTCCATTTGAGCCATTTCCGTTGTTTGAATTCTTGTTCGGCATCGATGGTATTGACGGTACATGTAGCTCCGACTCCGAGGCGGACGAACCAGATTTCAAATCGTGGATAGGCTCTTTACAAATGTGTTCACTTCCGGCGCTACTTCCACCTGGAAAGAAAATGTAATTCTATTGTTAAGTAAAGTACAGAGTAGAAGATAAAAACGGTTCAATTGTTTAATCCGTAAGTAGTTCGTTCATTTCCAATTAATATTGAGAAAGAAGAATTAAGTTTTAAGGGGGTGGATTCTTTATCTAGTGTAGTGAATCAAATATAGTCGTTTTTACTGAAAAACAGAAATTGGACCGAAGAGGTGAGTTAAGCAGTGGAAATCGTGACTAGGTTACCATTCTTTAATCTTAAACTCGTTTCGTTCAGTCAGCAACGGTCGGCACCGTCCAAGTATGAATTAATATCTCGGGCCATTTTCACCGCAGGACAATTAAAAAGAAACTTGTTCTGACGCTAACTACTTAGACATTTTCTGTGTGCAAATAATTATTTAGCATTCTGTTTATATACCTGCAAAAAGTGAAATATCAAAGAAATGATTGAATTCTAATATTTTCAGAAGAATGATTCGCAAATAGGTTAATTTCAGATTGCTGTAACTTTTATTCAGTATGAAACATTTTTTTTCTATTTTGCTGCATCTATGTTAGAAACGGACTTTCATTTGGTTTAACATAACTTTGCTATCTCACCGTAATAAAATCTGGGTAGCACGAAACATCTTTATACGTTAAAGAGTGGTTGATAAAAAAAATAGTAGATTTACCTGATCCACTGTTAACGCTTTCTTCACGATTATAACCATAAACCGTTGGTTCATTTGTGAAATTGAAGGGCATAGGGCTATACCCTGCTGCTGAATGAGGCGCATATGTTCCAGAATAAGGCATATCCCAGGCGCTTGGTGGTGGTAATGGACCAACCGTGTCGCAGTCCAATTTCATATTGCTCAGTGCGGAGCACAAGTCACCAAATATGTAGTAGCATTGTTCGGAAAATGTGATTTTGTTGACTGTGTGCCTGATGAAACCAGCTTTGAGCATTAACGACGCATATTTTCGGGCATCGCGACGATCGATGAAGCCTTCGACATGAGTATTGAGCCAATCGACGACATCGGCGCCGATGAATGCATTTGGTATTGTTATTTTCAACCACATGCGATCGCGTATTTCCAAACCAGAATCTGGCCGTGCCATGGCGCGTACTATCGTTGGCATATCGGTATTGATGGTAAGATGAAGCTCTTCCAATGGACCTAGATGGGACAGTAAGTCACAGTATTACAGTTTATGGTTATTTGTCAAGTTCAAGTAAGATAATTGCAAAACGAAATTTGTCAATTCTGAAACACAGGGCAACGGAGTCGGATGATATTTAGCTCAGCCACTCTTTACTATAATTATGCTTTGGCCAAGCTAAATTTGATATCTATCAATTACATTAGCCCGGAGAATTTATTAATTGCATTTTTAAGGTGGTGGGAGTGTGTAAAATACTGTTTGTAACTTGGAACTCCCTAGGTAAACTTTGTATATATTTATTTTTAAACTTACGTTCTGTATCTGGAAGAGTACTGGCTAGACTGCTGGATGTCGACGTTAAGGTCGTAGCGCTCGGTGGTCTGGGAGGAAAGCCTTCACCCCTGATAGCAGCGGTATGTGCTACCCATGCACCCGGATCTATAGGACGTACCGGTTCGGTACGAGGAATAGTGAAATACCCTTTTGGATTAGGATCCCAACATTTAGCGACAACCAGTTTGATGGGTCTGTAAAAAACAAGCATTTTCTATGAAAAATATTCGAACAAAAACAAATGTTGTGTTAAAGAAATAACCAGTAGGAATAATCCTGTTAAATCGTTGAAATTTGTAGGTTATCAATATATATACATACCCAGGTTTTTGAACCACTTCTCGTAGAACTCTGACTGCTTCGTCGTTTGACATATTTTCGAAATTAATATCGTTCACTTGTAGAATCATATCGCCTGGTTCTATTCTACCATCCAAAGCAACAGCTCCGCTGAAAAGATGACAATAAGGTTAGACCTTCTATTGTTACTTCAGTCTAGTTAATTCAGGACATGGTTTTGGTATCATTAAATTATAAACAGTCTGAACAACTATATGATCGATTTATACATTAACATTAAGTGCATAAAAAATATTAGAGATCAAGAATTATATGAAAATATCATAGACAAAGTGAATCGAGATGAAATGACTGCAAGAAAACATTTAAAACATTATATTATAATTGTTTACCCTTTCATTATTGAACCAACGTAAATGCCTCCATCACCACCTGTATTGCTCTGACCAACAATGCTAATTCCAAGGAAATTGACAGTATCCATGTTTAAGGAGACTGTTATAATGTTAAGAGACATGGTGCTGTCGGTAATACTGCTGAATGAAGACGTGCGAGACATTGGAGGCAGCCTATGTCGACGACGTCTCTGCGGCCTGCGACGATCTATGCAACAAAGAAAAAGTTATAGGGTAATTGCACAATACACCCCATTTATCATCAGGGATAATTAATTGATACAAGCCCCAAGGTGTGAGCTACAATAGCCATTTTTTCACACAAATGGAGTAATAGCACTATTGAATTTTGGCAATAGACTGATTTAATGATATTTCTCAATAGTTATGAAAGTTTTACACCATGAAATTTTTTTTTATGGTATTAACCATGTTTAATATCTCGATTACGACTTTTTCAACAGGCAAGTGCGCGTTCTACTTTATAGCACTTGAAATCTCAATCTTATTATGAATAAGCTATGCAGTTTCCAATTATTTCTAATTAATGCAATGCGTACGTGCATTGCATTAATTGGAAATAATTGGAGCATGTATGTAGTGGAGTATGTAGCACGCATACGGTTGCAATATGGCTGCTCACACATTCCTTATGTATCAAATCTGTTTTGTTAGATTGTTCTTGCGTTTTTGAAAAATTGTTAGGGAAATATTTTTTAAACGTGTTGTAAAGCAGGATGCTTTTATGTATGGTGCAATAAATTTCCATTATACTTACGAGTTAATATAATTAATTATGAATTTCTATTATATTTCTTCCATTAATATATCACAAAGAGAAGTACAGATTCTTCGTTCGCGTTCAACTACTTTGAAAAAATGAAATACATCCTTTTTTCTTTTTTAATTTCTAACACCATTAATTTCTTCATTTTCAATTGCAGTATCGATCTTTGGATAAATAAATTTCTTTCGGTATAACGGTATACTTGAATCCTTGAATGCTAACCTTTTACGAGATTACAGGGATTAGGTTGCGAGATGATATCTTCTTCTACTCACCTAGGGTAGCTCTTTCGATTGTACTGCTCATATTCGTATGACGTCCTGTCGTTGATGTCACACGACTGCTCGCATCATCGTCAGACTCCAAAAAAGTGGTGGTTTCCAGATCAGAGCTGAGAATAGACGCCGTCTCGTATCCATGACCAGAACGATGTTTCGAATGACCATTGATCCGCAGTCCTGTGATAAATGCGTATAAATTAAAATTGGTTGAATTTTGCTATAACCAATGGAGTGTTCACTGATCAAGCAATTGCAAACCAACAACTTATAACACAGTTCAACGATTACAAAACTGTGAGAAAACTTACCATTGTACTTGTTGTATTTCTCGTACTTGTCAGAGTGATGCCTAGAAGTTTTGTGTAAATGGTGACCCTGTCGACTACTTATAATACTTTCAGTTTCTGTCAGTGTGTCATCGTGAGACAATGGTGGAGCTGACCGATTTGTGAGACCCGGCGCAACATCCACTCTGTCGTGTTTTGCTTCACTGTGCGCCACTGAATCTGTGCATTGCGATGCCCCGTCCGACACGTTGCTTCCTTCAGCAGATACCAGCTGTAAAACAAAAACGAAAAATCATAATACAGAAGATTATAAAGTAAACTATCCAATACTTTATTGCTCAATTCATAAAATTCCCATTTTTAGGTTATGTGATGATTATAATAAACAGATTTGATTTAATACCTACATAATTTTTTATAAACAATATTAAAACAAATAAACATACCCATGAAACGACGCGTCCATTGAAACAAGGCAAATGAGCATCATCGTCGATAATTTCTTCTTTGACGACCCTAATGACAAACAGAAACAATTTTTGTTATAATACATGAATTATATTATGTATATAGAAAATTTTAAACAAAAGTCGCAAGTTTTGTATAAAATTTAATTAATTTTGCATGAACAGTGTTTTGACAAACAATGTTTTCATTCTTCTCCTTCAATTCGCCATTCAATACTGCCATCTACCGACCGATATATGCGATACTCAGTCCTGTCTCCATTGAGATCCGGTCAATCAATGGCACTTGGCCCAGACCTAAAGCTAAGTAGAGAAAAATAGTACGAAATAAACCGGGTGGATTTTTATCCAATCTCAGGGACTGAACTATTAAGCTCCCTCTTGTCCGTCGTGCTGTCCGTTCTGTGAGAGTTGACGACTATTAGTTGTGTACAGAGTACTCTGTAGTACAAAAATATTTTCTTACACGAGTAACTAAAATGTATGAATATAAGTTGAGCTTTTTGTGAGGTAAATAAAAAGAAATATATTTCTCCTATGAATTGGGTTTAGTGTAATTAAAGACGGGGTGTCACTAGAAGCATGAAAGTACTAACTGGTTTTTATAATTTAAAAAAGCAAGATTTTGATATTCACGTAGAATGGAAACGCATTGATATACTTTAGTGGTGCTAATATGTGAGTTACCCTGGGATTGTTTCCCTTTGATTACTGACATTAACTATTTTTACACCTTCTGTCAATAGTTTTTTTGATAAGGAGAAAAGTCAATATTTTATTTTTGATAAAGTCTCAAGGGAAAATGTGAATGGGGCACGATGAAAAAAATTCATTCATTGAGTTTTTGTTATCAATGCTGTTTAGTTCAAAAGTCAATAAAAAGTAATCAATGTAAATAACTGTATATCATAATACACTGTACAATATTCATTTTATTTTCATCGCTTTTTTATGTGAATTAGTATACATTTTTACATCAACTTCCCTTGCGACTTTTTGTCGTTCATTCAACTTCCATCAAGAATTCCTTAGGCGAAAGAGAAATAATGATTTCCGTTTCGCTCTATTGAATTGCCATTGAGAAAGCGTTAAATTGGATTAGCAACAAGATTGTATGCTTTTTAGTTATGCGTCGAATTTCTATTTTGTAATTACAAATATAATTCATTGTTAATAAATTCTGGGTTTTTCATCCACTTCATATAAGGATTCTCAATTACTATAGATTGTTGTATGGAAAAATAATTCCATATATATTTCTAGTTTATATAATTAATGTTAATGAAGGTTTTTTGTTGAAAAAGCGAAACTTTGGGGGAAATATAATTGAAGGCTGCTAAATGCAATGGAAATAAAGGCATATACCGAAGATCCGATATTGTTATTTGTATTTTTTAGATATCCTTTGCCAATGAAACTTTCTACGAAATTAAAGCTATTTGATGAAGGATGTTTGGTAATAATTTTAGCAAGACTCATTAAAGAGATTAAAGTTTGATAAAATTTCTGCATTTTTGAAAAATTACTGTAGATAGCTTCGCTGGTCAACATATTGCACTGTCAAGATAAATCTTGCTAAGGGCAGCTGAAATGTAACTAAATAGTAAAAAAAACCGATTTATATGACAGATTTATTCACCCATATAGAAATAGAAGAAATAAAAGTTCTCTATAATTTCGTCAGAACGAAATAACGTTTCTTATTGCTGTAAATCTCGAAAAGTAGACCGAGAAGTGTCAAATTCCATGTAAATATTTCAACAATGTTGAGTTAATTACTAGAACCACGTGATGAGTTTATAATTATTGAGAAAAAAAATGGCGGCCTAAAATATAAATTTATCATCTTAAAAATTGCCAAAGAATATTTGTTGTACCGCAGACTCTCAAAAATACAAACAGCGATAAGATTTTAGAGACACGTCCTTTGTATTCTCTCTTCTCTCCACTCGACAAAGATTTCCGGGACGAATTACGAACTTACGAAGATCTTCCTGGCAGCAAGGCACAAAATGCTCCCTACCGAATGTTATAGTAAAAACAAAATGGCGGCTTTGACAGATAAACAAAAAAATACTTGCCCGAAATCGTCGTCCATCGATTTGAAGAAATACTTGTAATTTGGCCGATTAAGAACATTCTTGAAGTCGGCGAGAGTGACGCGTTCCGGTGATATTGATAGCTTCACCAAATACGGTGTTTCTTCGTCGTCGATATGGTAAATTATCTTGGTCTCTTCCATTGTAATAAAATTATTATTCACTCATTCGCGACGATATAAAAACAATGAAACGAAAAAAATTCACGCACTTATCACTGAAATCTCTTGCACTGACAACGATTCACTTAAAACCAATATGGCCGAAGGCAGAAGCTTGAGCTGGCTCTTTAATGTGTATAGTTACTACTATATAGCTTAAGATGTCATCGGCCAGTCAGCTCAATTGTAACAGCACTCTGATTTACACGCACATGACGATTAAAATCGTTATAAAACCAGCAACGATAACTATCGCGACATTACTGTACTTGATTTCTTATGAGTTTTGGTCGAGCGTCCGCTTTTTCCGCTTTTCCCATATCACCAGCCATTCTGCCACATTCGCGAGCCAAAGAAACAAGAGATACTACTACACCTCCGTATCAGCTTTCCCAGACGTCACTTTTTATCGTTTTATCCTCGTATACAACCATAGGGTAGTATTTTCATGAAGAACTCATTGGTTCTTGGTCGATGAGGATAGTTATGGCTGCGTTCACAACGCAAACCTAAAGAGTCTGTCAACAGCCAATGAGACGCCCCTATTCTAGGATGTTGACCAATATGGATTCTAGGAACTGTTTTTGAGTTCAGAAAGTTCCAGAGAGAGGTTAGGCGCCCAAGTGAGGTGTAAATTCTCCAGATTCTTTTACTTGAACATTGTTTTTGAACGCGTGGTGAATATAATCGCTCGTTATAGATCGTATTGCGATCCACATGTTCAAATTTTAGCAAGAAACGAATAGACTTGTTCTGCAAATCGAAACTACCATTGATGGCAATCGACATTTTCATATCTTTCATGCAGATCAATGTTTGAGATAGTGTGATTTATCTTTATGAATATCAGTAGGAAGTTAGAGCAGCAAAGCAAAGAACCAAATATTTCCATCTTCCTATTAACATCATTGGTTGACCCATTTCGATAGCTAATCATAATAATGAACGAATGTGTTATCGTTGCAAATTCCAATTTACACAAAACTTTCTTTGTACATGAAGCATGATTGGTTGAAATTTACGAACCACGATATCCTCAGCCAATCAGACGAAGAGGTATGGGAAATGAAGTACAATGAGCCAATGGGAAACCTCGCTTGCGAATAGTCTGAAAATACAGCAAAGAGAGCGTTGCGAGCGTACTATATCTAATCCGAATCATTTGTAAACATGGCTGTCGTGTTACAATATCCGTACTGATGTTTTTTTTTTCATTGTAAACAATTCTCAGTCTGACTTATCAATAATAACGTTTGTCTTATTGCGCAAATTTTTCGACAATGTATGAACGTAAAAGTGTCTGATAACAATTGAATCATCGGGAACGCCAGCGTAAACCAACTCTTTGTGCGTTAACCACAATTGTAAATATCAACGCGAATCAGTATACATTTTTTTACAAATATACACAGAATCTGTCGAAGCATATCCAAAAAGGTGACTGCGCCTTGCCTGATAAACAATTCTGCAGTTGTATATACTGGTAATAACATATTTTTCCTTTATTCTCAGGTTGCGTCCGGGATGGTTGCACTATTTCATTCTGCGGACGTATTTTGTCTCACAAAGCCAGTACCGTGTGATTAACAAGGTCGGTTGGCTAGGCGCATGGAAGGAAAGATACATTGCGATGTGTTGCACTTTAAAACTATTGAGCCATTGAAACTAAAGCGAGTTCACAAATAAGGCCTCATCAGTAGACATCAACTTGTCCCATCTTGCGATTATTAGGTTGCCGTCTTTTCCAGATGAGGAATTAAAAAAAAAGCAAATTCATATCCGTAAGTGATTGCAATAAGCAATTTACAACTTCACACTTGCGCACTGGAAAGACTGAAAACTTCAGTGTTTTGCATAAACATATTCCACTTTTGTCAAAATAAGCACAGATGTGGTTTACGGGGACTAAATTTTGGTATTTGATGATTTTCATAGATATTTTTATTTCAATTGTTTGTACTTTTTTTTGCTTAACTTTCGTTCACATAATAGCAAAAAAAGTTTTATCGCAACATAACCTAAAAATTATAGTATCTCGGTTATATGTTTTGAAAACCAAGAATAAGGTTATGTTGATGCGGTGGTCGATTTGGGAGAGAATTACCTAGTTAAATGGTCAAAGTATTTTTTTATTATCACCGTGCCGCTTACCCACAGGACGAAGAATCAATAACTCAACACGCAAAGTAAAACCTGATCTCCGCTATTGCGACACCACAGATGAATTGAGATTCTCTGACAATACACACGCGTGTATGACAAATGGATACCAGTGAGTTCGACATTATAATGAAGCATCCACGGACGATAATTCATCTGGACGTGGATTGCTTCTATGCTCAAGTGGAAATGGTGCATCATCCAGAATATAAGGAAAAACCTTTGGGTGTGCAGCAAAAGAACATCGTAGTGACGAGCAATTACGTGGCTCGTCAGTATGGAATAAAAAAGTGCATGCTGGTGGAAGATGCACTGGTACTTTGCCCGAGTCTTATTCTCGTGCGTGGCGAAGATTTAACGAACTATCGTCGTGCCTCAGCTGAAATTTCGGAAATATTACTTCGATATACGCCGTTGGTAGAGCGATTGGGTCTTGACGAGTCTTTTATCGACGTCTCGTCGTTGGTTGAATCCCGTCCTTTGGACGAGACCAGTGATGTGGACCAATATAGTAAAGTTTTTGGCGCAACGGACGAAGAATGTCCTTGCGGTTGTCACAAACGTTTATGCGCAGGTGCAAAGATCGCCTTGGAAATGAGAGAACGGATCAAGAAGCAGCTCGGGCTTACATGTAGCGCTGGAATCGCTCACAACAAGCTATTAGCTAAATTGGGAGGTTCTTTGAACAAGCCTGATCAGCAAACTCTCGTGTACCCTTGGGCAGGCCCGGCTCTATTATCGACGATCGGTACAATAAGTAAGATACCAGGAATAGGCCAGAAGACTCTGGAACTTTTGTCGAGTAAACACATACGAACGGTCGAGGATGTTCGCAGAATGAGCTTGGAAGATCTCGAAGCGAGATTAGGCGGGGATTTATCGAAGAAACTTAAGGACAACGCCGAAGGTATAGACGAAACTGTGGTCAAACCTTCCGGCAGACCTCAGTCGATTGGTCTTGAAGACGGATTCAACAACGTATCCCTCGTTGCTGAGGTGGAAACACGTTTGGGTGCTCTCTTAAGACGACTTGTGGATTTGGCCAACGAAGACGGTAGAATACCCGTCGCTCTTAAAGTAACCGTTCGCAAACACGATTTTACAAAATCGGGCGCAAGTGGCAAACGCGAAACGAGACAATGCGCTTTGCCAGCTCATACATTGCCAACGAGTAAATCCGGCCTTTACGACAATGGAAAGATTTTGGCACTGGCTATGAAACTTTTTCATCGCGCTGTCGATGTTACCAAACCATTTCATCTGACGCTCCTCGGTGTAGCTTTTACCAAGTTCGAGGAACGTATGTCTGGAAGAAGCAGCATAACTTCTTTCTTGAGAAAACAGGTGGCGGTTCAATCCGTCTTGGACATTACCTCGGAAGGTGGAATTTTGGACACGAGTCTCGGCTCACCGATGAGTATAAATCAGGATAGCAACGACGCTGCGGAACATGAATCCCGATGTACTCCTCAAGATCTTCCACTCGGTGGGTCTGTGGTCAACGACAATTTTCGAACGATCCTGAATTCGACAAACTTGACTATCGATCCTTGCAACGATAACGACGACGAGGACGTTGCCAACGAGGTCGAACCATCGCCGAAGAAAACGAAACTTGAGGTTTGGCTCAGCGGTCGCAGAGAATCACCGAGCAACGAAATGGCTAGTTTGAGACTCGGTCCTTCGTCGCCGATGTCGACGCAAACAACGACAGAAACGACTGTTTTCAAAAATTTACCTTTAGACTTACAGAGAGAAGTTGGTCATTCTTGGCAAGGCGGCAAAACAAAACCAAACAATATACTTAAATATTTTATAGCCAACAAATAATGGACTTATATAATTTTTAATAAAAAAAAAGTTGAAAATGAGAAAAAAAACACAAAAACAAAACAAAACAGTTGCAAATACAATTGACACGGTATTTTTTTGAATTTAAACAATGATATATGAATTATTCATGCGATCCTAGCGGCCAGAGCTGGAACTTGCCAAGATCGCTGCCGCAACTTATTTTTCTTTTTTCTTTTTTTGATTCAAATATTGTCGAAGTTCTACCAGTTTTGGTTGTCAAATGTGTGTTTGAACTTGAAAAAATATCTTTGCTTCAAAGTTTTCGCGAGTCTTAAAACGCTGCATTTTGTGTAAATAATTCGTTTCTTTAAGATGAGAAATTAATAATGTATTTATTTTTGTTTTCTGAATTTTGTAATTGCAAATTATCGAAACGAGAGACACCGTTGGCAATCTTAACTGCGTTTTAAAAAAGCTTTTTTTTTCTTTCATTACTCAAACGGTCATTTGACTAGTAACTTGCACTTCATTTTGAGGTGGCCACCTTCTTTCATCAACAGTGCTGCTATCGGTAATTCGTGTTATCAAAAAACGACTCATTTATTTTTCAATTCAAAAATTTCATTTGTTAAACAAAATTCGTTATGTTTCCAAGATTATTGACGACTCGTCGACAGAAATGTTTAGATAAATTTGAATTCTCATTGAATTTTGAAACAAGCGACGGTGAGAAAATTATAATTAAAATTAAGTTGATGGAAAATTTGATTAAATATTTGTTTTCATATGGATCCTCGGGTATTATCGTACACGAAATTACCGGAAGCAAATCTCTGAGTAAGCACATTCCAAAAACAATTCCGTTCTTCTAACTTTTTATCGAAATGCGTTTATTTTTTATTTGACAAAGTACAAGGGTGAATTTTTATTCTCCAAATTGTCTGGATCGTAAATTGTAAAATACAATACTGTGTTGTGACAAATTTATGCGATATATACTTGTTATCAACCTGATACACCGCAATTTGACTCAAATATCCACTATGACCTTCCCGTGATCCTGGCATGACCTTCAATCGATCCTGGAATGGGATATTGGATCACATTGGTTCGAAATGTAAATTCGCGCCATCTCTCGGCACTCGATTGCGTTACTTACCGACCGAGCAAGCTCGACTACTTCAGACCGTTGGAATTGAAATTTGACAACGCCCTCTTTCGGAATACAATTGTACAAACCAAAACAGAATTAGACCATTAATTCAAAATGGCGGACACGATGCACTTAACCTAACGAATAAAAAATGATCCGTTTTGCGTCTAAATTGCTTCTCGAGCATTATTCAAACTTTTGGAACATTTTTTATTAATTAATTTCCGACAAATATGCTTCTTTTTTATACATATTTGTCTATCTTCGAAGATCTAAATTGCCAATTAATTTAAATCAATATTGCTAACGATTTTCCATGATTCGTAACGATTTCAAATTTGAACTAAACCCCATCAACAATTTCCGTTTATTCAACATTTTCCACTGACTTTTCCATACAATCTAAATCACCCTAACCAAACAGTTAAAAACCTGAAAAAAAATTATTCTCTCAAACTTAAATTCTCCACAACAATAACAAACAAAAAAATCCTCAATTTTCTCACAAACCGTAAATTGCAACGATTTAACGCTCAAGAACCTACACTCACAAACCTGGACAAAAATTATAAAAGCGTCGTTCAAAGGAATATTCTTCATCCCCCAAGTTGTCCCCAGAGATCGTTCTGTAAATCGAAACGTCACGATTACCAAAATTTTATTACGAACCTCGTGGTAAACGTCTTTCCAAGAGGCCAGTTCCACGAGCTTACTCCAATATCCGGATGATGAAGCTCGTCGCTGTGGCGACCACAAAGCTTCTACCCCTCCCTCGCGCCTCGACCAACCACCCCCACCCATTCACTCGACAAAGAAGCAAAACAGTTATATCAAAGATATATCCTCGTCCAACAAGCTCTTTGTTATGGCAAGAGCTATAAAAAAGAATAGAAAAAAAAACATTGCATATGAAATGACAACAGCTATAAGCAAGCAATATAACTCGCTCTGGTGTGTTAACGTAGAACGAGGAAAAGAGGCGGGGGGGGGGGGGAGATAGAAAAAAATGAGCGAGAAAGAGAGAGAAAAAAAGATGGGATTCCCCGCAACCTTTTCGAATAAGAGGGATTCGCTTGGTTGGCATTGTCCAAACCACCCACGAGTATTACTCACTTCTCCCACTAGAATTGGAAGGGCGGATTCTTAAAGAGGATGGATGAAGTCTATGAAAGGAAAAGAGCGAGGGGAGAGACGTTGGGTGAAGAGGAAAGCAACGTTGGGAAGAGATGGGGGCCCGGAGGGAGGGGGGGGGTGAAGAGAAGAGAGAGAGGGGAAAGAGAGAAAAAGCGAATTTAGACTTGCAACGTCGACGGCTTTTCTTCTTCATCTCTCGAGCCTGTCGGCAAAGTTTTCGAGGATTCTCTCTCTCGGTGCTAGGATTCCACTCTTGTTTCCATTGCGATTGTATCGTATTCCGTACGACGACGGAGACGAGAGAACAGAGGCAACTGTTAGGGCAGGAGCGGGGGGAGGGGGGGTGGGGTTCGACGAAACATACAAGGGGGAATGAGGGTCTGTACTACGATCGCTTATACTTGCTAGCTTGTTTTTCTTTTTTTTGTTTTCTTTCTTTTTTGGACTTGGGACGATTCGGTTCTCGATTCGCGGATTAATCGAGGCTATTGCACTTTTTTTTGAAAGTTTTTTTCAACGATTCTTTCTGGTTGAATAAAAATCATGTTTGGGAAGAAAAAGAACGTTGGGCGAGGATTTTTTTTGGGAAATTTGATGAGAGCTTTTCTTTCATTCTATGACGTTTTTTTGTTAAGAAAAATAACTATGAGATTGTTTTTTTTTGTATTTGAAAGAAAGAATTGCTTCAAAGTTTTGAAAAATGTTGAATAATTGAAAGAAAATGATTAAAAAGAATTTAAGAGTAAACAAGTTTTGTTCGTTGTTTCCAACAAATATTGTTGTTTTTGTAGTCGATAGAAACAAATGTTTCGAACGAGGGAATGAAATAAGAAAATTAGCAATGCGTTTGAAAATTTGAAGTGACGAGGGAAGAAGTCGAGGATAAAAGGAGGATCAACGTCGCTTTAAAGATTCGTCTCGATAAGTCGCGTTTTGTGTAATTAAGAATATTAGAGCGCGTCGGATGATTGGATGAAAAAAAGTGCTCCTTTTTCTCTACTTGAGTTACTCGGCAAGAAAGATTGGATTAATCCGTCTCGTAAGCCCAGCCAGGATTAGCCGGGAAAACGTGTCGAGCGATCTGATAAGTGACCCATCACGTTCCAGTTGCCAATTGCCAATATCGTCCTCTCGACGAAAACTTTGCCCCTCCTCGACCTTATTTTTCATTTTTTTTTTCTATTTTTATTTCTATCTTTGTTTCACTTTTTTATATTTTCATTCGCACTTTCTTATCATTTTCGTTTTGTTTCTATGGTACTGTTATCTTTTGATTGGATATTAAATTTTGTAAATTACCGATCGAAAAATGAAAATTGTCCAAAAGGAAAATAGAAAGAATTGAAAATATTTATCGAGAAATATCAATTATTTTTTTCTTCTTTGTCATGTTTTTGTTTGTATCGAGTCAGTTCTATTGGGTTTTCCAGTATTTTGGCGAATTTGTCGGAATCTAATTATGAAATTTCGTATAAACCGATAACCACGTATCGAACCAATCGTTCTCCCAATCGGCGAAAAACAATTGGATTATCAATGTAGAAATCGATTTAACGAGGTTCGATAAATCTCGGTCTCGTTTTGCTCGTTGCATACAGAGGGTACGCGTGGGATGCGAGAAATGAGAGTAAGTTACGAAAATTAAATTACATACGATACGAATTTAATGAAAAACGATGAATATCTTAATAAGAATTTTAAAAAACAATATGGCAAACGAAAGGTTTGTCGCGTTTTGTATTGTTATTGTATCTATATTATTTTAGATTTTTATAAATATTGTTTGCATTTTTTTTGTAATTGTTTTTCTTGATTCTTAACTTTGGGAAAAATATGGGACGATATAACACGGTGTTCTGTAATATTCTGTGGCCTATCCTCGCACTTGCGGGGTGAGATACTATATCGAGTCTTTTGATACGGTTATAGAGTCGGCCGCAATTTAAGCACGGTTAATTGATTGAATTCGGTATCGATCAAACTATCATAGTAAATATTACGTATACGCGCTGCCTTGCCATTAAAAACACGTTAAACTTGCTAAGGGTAGTTGTTATAGAACAGTTTGTATCTTACGTATATTTTGCAAAGTTTGTCTCTCGCGGTAGTTCGATATAACGTCTCGTCTTTTGTAATTGTATTACTTCACAATGTTACGCTGAAAGGATTAATTTTCGAGGGGATGTGCTTTAGTTATATCGAATGGCCTCGGATCTCAACTTATGCGGGGTTGGGCTGTATGGTCGATACTCGGCTAACTTCACATGGCTTCTCGATACTGGGTTAGTCAAACGGCGGTCTATTTCTACAAATGTGAATAGGAATAAATTGTTGTATCTTACGTATATTTTGCAAAGTCTGTTTCTCATGGCAGTTCGACATAATGTCTCGTTTCTTCTAATTGCATTATTTTACAATGTTACGCTGAAATGATTAATTTTCGAGAGGATGTGCTTTAGTTATATCGAATGGTCTTGGATTTCAACTTATGCGGGGTCAGACTGTATGGTCGATACTCGGCTAACTTCAGACGGCTTCTCGATACTGGGTTAGTCAAACGGCGGTCTATTTCTACAAATGTACATAGGAATAAATTGTTGTATTTTACTTATATTTTGTAAAGTTTGTTTCTCATGGTAGTTCGATATAACGTCTTCTCACGTCTAATTGTATTACTTCACAATGTTACGCTGAAAGGATTAATTTTCGAGGGGATGTGCTTTATTTATATCGAGCGGCCCCGGATCCCAACTTATGCGGGGTCGGGCTGTATGATCGATACTTAGCTAACTTTAGACGGCTTCTCGACATGTGTTACGCCGAAAGGATTAATTTTCGAGGGTATGTGATTTACTTATATCGAGTGGCCCCGGATCTCAGCTTATGCGGGGTCGGGCTGTATGATCGATATTTAGCTAACTTCAGACGACTTCTCGATCTTTTGTTACGCTGAAAGGATTAATTTTCGAGGGGATGTGCTTTAGTTATTTCGAGTGGCTCCGGATCTTAACTTATGCGGGGTCGGGCTGTATGTTCAATACACGGCTAACTTCAGACGGCTTCTCGATACCGGGTTAGTCAAACGACGGTCTATTTCTACAAATGTAAACAGGAATAAATTGTTTTATGAATACTTAAGAGTAAGTTAAAAGCGGATTAGTTGACTCGCAGTTTGTATTTTTATCCTAATCGTTCGTTATAATTAATAAACAATGTAAATATCATAATTTAGTCGCTCGTTTGACGAGATTGTTTATTTTTTTGAAGTTACACGCTTAACTCGGGCTATGATTCTACATGCTTTTTCATCCTACGCTTACTTCAAATCGTCTGTTTTCTTCGTGAATATTTTCGAAGATATTTATCGTATCGCGCGAAAAGTTATTTCTTCGTTCATCCACTCCGGGACTTGAAAATGTTCAATGGTAGAGCGTTGCAGTAGCTATTTTCCCTATATCTACAGTATTAAATGAGTAAAGTTTACAATGAGATATTTCCGAAGCTGTACGGTAAAACTGTTTGAAACTTTACAGATGCGCTCTGACGATACACTGGAACTTCGATTTCTTGGACAAATGGGGATTGGAATTCTTTTCAATCTAGGCAGTCGAAGCCCCGCCCCTATGACGAGTTTGACCAATCATGTGCGCATGGCTGCCCACCGCGCATGCGCGAGTCTAGGTGGGGGAAAGAAGAGTGGGGGTTTGAGCGCTAGATCGAACTCCGTAGAACGGCCGTCCGTTCGTACTTATCTTTAATTTAATCACAGATTTATTTAACTTGTCCAGGGTTGAACTCTAGTACGAGGGTACGAAGCCACGATAACTCGCTAAGTTATAAATATTGCACGGCTGAATCAGCTGTGTTTTGGCGATGCATGAGACACAAAGAAATGTCCATGGTCCGTTGCCAGAACACTTCCGTATAAGAGGCTGGCAGAGTAAAACCTCTCGCAGCTTGATACCAGCGACCCCCTACGAGCTTCTTTTTCCCTTCATCTCCCACTCCACTTCACGAGGCGTCAGGAAGGTGTTCAGCAGGTGGCGCCAGTTGTACTCCATGCGAATTCACAAATAGAGTAGAATCTCTCTTATTTTAACTCGCCAGGATTCCATCTCCTTAATTCTTAACATTTATTTAATTTTAAGAATTATTTTCAACAAATACTGAATTGTTACAAAAATCTTCGATAAATATTATTGTTATCGTATTTTATAAATTACTTAAATTAATTTACACGTTTTCACTACTTCTTATTATTAATCTTTACAATAAATATGCTTAGCTATCTTGAATATATCGTTAATATAACGTAAATTTTTCTTTTGTCAAGATGATTCAATTTTCGAACTCGCAGTTCAACTTTTAATTGAGAATGTGTACTCGTGCTCAAAAAATATATATTTTATACAAGACGATGCTTACTCTAGTACGAACCTCTTAAGGAGAAGCTTAAGACTTGCTTTCTCGTTCCTTCGCCCATTCCATTGCTTCCGTCTCTCTCGCGTACTACCTATTACAGAATCGTGTTTGGCCTCACCTTAAGGCAAGTGTAAAGGTCAACATAATCTTGGAAAACTGCAATACAAACTTTCTCAATGGAGACTTTACGGAATCAATTCGGGTGAGTGGGGCTGCCTGCGTAATGGACACAGACAGGCAGCTCCACTCACCCGAATTGATTTCGTAAAGTCGCATCGAAAAAGTTTGGATGAAAAATTTATCTCTGTCACTCTCGTATTCAGGGGTGCCGAAGTAAGAGAGCTAGGGGTAGCTACCCTTAAGGATGCGTTACGCATATAACAACCATCGAATATTTTATCGGATGAGAAGTCGAGGGCTCGCTATAAATCCTAAGTAAAATCGAACTCGTACTCAATCCTACTCGCATTATTATTATTATTATTATTATTATCTTTTCGACATAGAGATAACGATCTTTCAATATTTTCGTATCATAGTTCTCATTTGAATAATTGTATCCTTGGCTAACCTACATTTTCGTTCTACCAAGGGAGAATTACAATTCGCATCTTTTATTTAAAATAAACAAAATATCGCTCTCAGTGGCTTTTGGTTGTTAAAATATTATTGATTTTACGCCATATTATTTGATCGGAATGAAGGGGGGATTGTGCTGTTCATCGTGGCATAAATAGAGTTATATTCGATATGGAGAAGCTCTGATGGATTTTGATTTAAGCCTTTAACGCGATTCGAGGATTTTCGATAAAATGTATATTTATCCTCGTCAATTTCTTCCTCTTGGCGCATGGAAAACATCGACAATCGAGAAGAGCGGTGCGACCGCTCACTCGAGCGTGGGTAGAGCTACTGCGCATGGCTCCTCATCCCCACCGCTGAGTACGCGAAGTAGTGGGGGAAGCGGACTGCGACCGCTCCCCGGTTGCCCCGACCAGCTCCGGCTCAGGATTCTTCGCTCTGTGGTATTTCATTAAAAATCGTAGGAAAAAATGCTTTTTTCGAATTTTAAAGCAACTGTGGCTGTCATAAAATTAACAAAGGGACTATATTCTTATTTAGGGAATACGAAGTAATTTTATCGTCCGAACTGGGAGAAACGACTGATTAAAGGAGACACATTTTTTAACTTAAATCTATTTTTTTTTACAATATTCTGAACAAAGATATGTATGTTTCCAGACATTTAGAACCAAAATGTATTTCTTTCGGATGAGAAAATTAAAATTGTCAGTAAAATTTGGATTATAGTTGAAATTATGAACTGAAACGATTTCTTCGACATTTATGAATTTTTCCCATCATCCTAATTCCGTCGAGGAAAAATTCCACGTTCTGTGGGGAATTCTATTGGCATAAATTTGATAGTAATGCGAAGCTGGAAAGTCGAAAAATGGAAATGCGATGAGAGTGGAGGAGGATGGTAGTCACAACGGGGCATTAATAATTTACTGTTACGTAGATTCTTGGTTGTCTCACCTTTGCAGTTGGTTGGGGGAATGGGACGCAGACGTCGCGTGTCTGAATTAACGATGAGTGGCGAATCGATCCACTTTTTTATTTTTATGTCGTCAATTATTCGACTCCGACTCGCGAATTTTTATAAATAAATATTTCTCCGAGAGGATACAACGTCGAATCGTGACACGAATTAATAATCCTAGATTATTTTTCAATTCGTTTCTTTACTTTTCGATAAAAATAAAAAAAAAAGAATCGCGATGAAACTTTTCACACGAATGAAAATCGAAGGAAATGGCTTGATGTTTGTTGATTCCGGTAGAAAACGTCGTGGCTGTTCTCAGATTTTATGAGAATATTTATTTTTTGAAAAGACTACCGAGATCGTAAAAATTTCGGACTATCGATAACAGCTAAAATTTTATGTACGATTTCAACAATAATAGTACGATATTGAATTCAGCGTGAATTCGTAAAGGGATTTGGATTTTACGGATAAAAAGTTCAAAGTTTGAACCGGGCACTTTGTCCAAGGGATTTATCCGCCTCATGGAAGAAACTTCGTTTTTGATGAAATTTTTTTTTACTTTTTTTCTCAGTCGCACTGTTGAAAATATTCCAGTCGGGTAGAAAAATATGCGTTTTTTTACACGGTGGTGACTTCGGCTCTTGAATTGAAAGCTCGTGCATTTACAAAGCGTCTAGTGAAGTTTTTAGTGATTTTTTTTGGCGGCAAATGCTTCGAATATTGATCGTGCACAACACTGTTCGATAACAAAAAAAAAGCTAGGCGAGTTAAAAATCCGTTCTTACAAAGGTTTTTCGTCCTTTCGAGGAAAGCCAAATTATTGGAAAATATGCTTTCTCGTTGACAGAGCTTTGCAAAGGCCGGAAAATTACGAGGAAGTATTATGCAAATTTACAATCTGGAATTTTTTTTTCTTTCTATTATTTATGAATGGGAGAAAAAATCAATCGACAGGATTTTCTCGAAACGAATTTTCGTGAACGATACAAAATAATTTGAATCTTTTTTTAACATTTGATGAAATTTGAACCCTTGCTTAACTTTGTTCCTGTTTATAAAAATAATAAAACATCCTGGAATGAAAATTATTTCTTTCAAAGTTTCCAAAATTCCAACCACATTCTTTTTTTTTATAAATGAAAATATCATT
>JAPYZT010000046.1:0-75790 GCA_030522965.1 Tryphoninae sp. A BG-2022a | reverse complement strand
TGTAAAATATTTACGAATAGCTGCGATAGAATATTTACAAAAATTAATAAAACGTTCACGCAAATTTCCAATAAACTATTTAGTAAAAAATAAACGATTATGAGTGTACGACATTCAGCTTTCAGCCCTCGCTTCCTTCGAACGTCACATTTTATCAGAAAAATACTTTCCTTCCAATTACGCCCATAATCGAAATAATTTTCGATAAGATCGATGAAAAAAGAAATTCAATTATCGTCTTACCTTCATCGTGAAGTCGATCAGTGAACCAATACGAACTAGTCAATTCTCAGATGCGTCTGATAAAGAACACCAAACACAACTCTCGCACAAGAAATATTGATAAAAATGATTTTTTTTATATCGAAAAATCGATGCAAAAGCGTAACAGTCTCTTTTGCAAAGTTATAAAACCCGCGATAATATAGAGCTCTCGAGTTTCGCGAAGGCAACGAGCGACTAATCGTCCGGTAACTGAATACACCAAGACTGTCGTGTCCGTGACTAAAAAAACCCTCCACTCTCTACAACTTGGCGTCTCGTAACGACACTCGCGTATAAATCGTTCCTTTCACCTCGACCCGTTATATCAAATCTGCCTCGCGCCTCCCGACATAAATAACACGTGACTCGATCTTATTTCCGTAACACACAGGATCCACCTGTTCCATGCAAGATCCGTCACTCTGCACAAAGCGCGATAATCTCACCCACGCTTCTTCGCGAATTACACAAAATCCTCTCCCAACGCGCCGAAAGATAATTACCTCGTTTTTAAAAAAATCGTTTTACGTCCAATTATACGAGAAACATTGCGAAAAAATTGAAATTTCGAGTGAATTTCAATCGTTAAGAGTGCGTGGATGAATAATAAAGAGAAACTGCGCGGACGAGGGATGCTGATCGTTTCGTTCTCGTGCCTCGAGAGAGCTTCCCAACGCCGACACCACCGACGCTTTTGCCGCGACCGTAGCAACCCCTCGTGACGACCACCCTTATATACAGTTATATACGCTTTTGAGCAAAACTACCCCCGTCGTGCATCCCCTACTACCGTGTCTTTCACTATGCATCAATTCAGCTCCCCTCGTAGCAGCAGCAGAGCATCTCTCTTTTCGAAAGAACAAGGGTCGCGTATATATATATATATATATATATATATATATATATGCGACACCCTCACCCTCAGCCTCGCATACACACACACACACACTCACTCATAAATATTTTTATGTGCGCGTAGCTCGAAAATACACGCGAAAGGTTTCAATGCCACGGCTCGTTGAACGGTCCGCACGAATTTCCTTTCGGCACACTACGCAACATGCATGGAGAGAATTTCTTATCAATTTTTACAGTGAAATCTCGAGAAAAATTATATTAAAAACTTGAACCCAGTGATAAATGTGAAAACAGTTGATAATTTACACTAGTTTTTAATATTTTACTTTTTGGCATGTCAAAATTTTAATACGTTGCATAATTTTTACTCGGGCTACACAGAGCTCATGGATTACGACCAGGCGACCTTGCTCTAACTGATTTCAGTGTGAAGAATGTAAAAATTCTGGTGAACGCACGAAAAATTTCGGCTTACTTTTTTAAATTTTCAAGGCAAATTCGCAAGTTTCTCAATGTGCATCGTACAATTTCATTTGTATCAGCCCTTTTTTCAACTTATCGTTGTAATGTTTACGTTTTATTAACAGTAAATTAATAGTAATTAACAATAAATTTACGAATTTATTGTTAATTCCAATTAAAATTCTTGAAAATATTTTGAATTTCTGTCACGCAGCAGTAAATTTTTACTCATTTTTATTAAAATACATAATTTATTTCCTAAAAACCTGAAGCATTGCACATTTGTTACGGAGTTACTGTGATTCGACAGTAAAAATTATATAAAAATTCTTTCTCTTTTCATCACCGAGTAGAAGAGGCTGCGTGGGAATGTGCGGAACACTCTACAATATTTTTTCCTCCCCTTTCTTTCCTCTTCTTCCTCATTTTTCAGCTCGTCTTTTTTTTTTCGTTCGTTCCACCGCGAGGGCCAGGCTCGCCTTGCGAGGGAAACCGTCGAAGCGTGGGCGACCCTCGTGCGATATTCGGGACGCGAAGGCTTTTCATAAACAAAAGCTCACAAGAGACAAAAAGAAAACGATTTTAATTGGGACGCAATTAGCGCGATTGTCGTCGATTGAAATCTTTGTTGATATTTTTTTTCTCTCTTTTTTATAAAAAGTTTCTACACGTCGTTTCAATTAGATCAATTCCTTCATCGAATCGAAATTAAATTCGTCGGATTAATATTAATTTTTGATTCGTGATCAAATCGATCGAACCATTTCTTTTTTTAATTCACTCGATCAGGTTCGCTTCTTTGTTTTTAATCTCGTTGTAATTCGAGCGGGGGAATTTCTCCTTATCGCGAAATTAGTCGCGATTCGTGCATTTCGTAACGAACGTGTTTTTTTTTGTGTTCCCGTACGTTTAGGAGGAAGTTATAAAAGTATTATTATAGCCGAGGTAGAGAATCGTCTCGTGCGTGCTTGCCCGTAATGAATATACGTTCGAATTCCCAGGAACAAAGAAAATTGCTCATAGACGCGTGGGCATGAATGTATAAGAGTGTATGTGTGTATATATGCGCGATATAAGCTGGGGAGAGAATTACCCACGAGTAACTGCTTCGTTGTATCGGAGAGAATCACGTACACAGAGAAACGCACACGTCGAGATGGAATCGATCCTTTACGAAAGCGCCTCGTGCACGGCTATGTATTTACGTACGATATTCCCGAGAGGCTCGTACCTTTCCCACTGCACCGACTTTGCCTACAGGAGCAACAAAAAAAAACCAGAAAAAAATAGGACAAAAATGAAAAATCAAAATCGTCGATTTTTTTCGAAAGAAACGTGAGCCAAACCAAAAAAATCATTAAATTGGCATTGTTCCAGGACGAAAATATCCGTTAAATCGCATCAACCGGTGTCGACGAACGCGCGGCACATGATACAATGCAACGACCCCCCCACTCTTTCCTGACGTAGCGAGGGTTGGGGGTGGTTTTTTTTTAACACGTTCGTACGAGTTTCTTCTCGCGATGGAATGTTTCGGTTCGATTTTTTGTATAATTTACGGTATGGAAAAATTAATTACGATGATAAATAATAAGGAGAGAGAGGGAGAGAATGATAAAAGTACTCACGTATCCGCTAGACTTCAATCGAACCGAAATGACAGCGTACGATCCTTGCTGGTTCGCCGGCTGCCGCCATCGACGAAATCCTCGTTGACTTGTTCTGCGCCAGCTCTGCTGATTTTTTTCCGCAAACTGTACGACCTCGTGATCGAGACTTCTGTTTTTTTTTTTTTTTTTTTTTTTCAAATTTCCCGCCAATGAAAAAACAAACCGAGAAAAATAGAAGATGCAACGCACTCGATTGTAAATTTGAGGATGGAACGATGAGAGTGAAGAAAGGAAGAGAGAATAGAAACAACAACAACAATAACACGTACACAAACACACGCGAGTCAAAATTTCACCCTCGCGCCCTCGGGATCGTGTAGCGTTTACTTCAAGCTCGCGACGTTACTTCGATTTTGTTTTCTCAGCCACGGATTTGTTCGTTTCTCGTTAAGACGAGCTTCGAGCACCAACCGAGATAAACGATGCACCAACGTACACTCGTGTCGGCGCGTAAGCTCGTTATTCGCTCGGGGCGCGTGCGAGAAAAGCGTCGAACGCGGGATAAATATAGAAGGAGAAGAAAATTAGTAAATATACGCGCGAGGACGCTTATAGAAATCCGCCGATAATACACGACCTCGAGATATATCCGGAGTTTGACGTAAAGAATGAGCAGCGACAGGAATAAAAGAAAATAATTAAACAAAATTAATGATACAAAAATAAAAGCACACACCGGCGTTTCGAGCGCGTTTTCTCTCGAACCCCAACAGCAGCAGCAGCAGCAGCAGCAGCGTAACGTAAGCGGCAACAAGCTCGACCACGTCGCGATATTATCTCACTGTTTCCTTTTTGTTGTCTCGCCGACGCGAACGAAAATAACAAACGAAAAACGTGAAATTACCTCCCGCTTACTATCGAATTCTCTCGACTGGCTCGGTGATCACCCGTTCGCTCGTGATAAAAGTAGATAAGGGAGTTTGTTGGAAGATGAAAAGCGCGAGGTAAGTGAGCCAACGCGCGCGCGCGCGCACACACATACAGAGATGCACACAGATACACACACGATTGTAAGCAAGGGAAGCGAGGGCATGCGCGACCAACTGTGTATATTTTCCTTTCGGTGTACCGACCCCTAGGAAACCGAGAAGCCGGTTCTACTCTCTCGTACCCAGCGTGGAATATAAGGGAGAATACGCGATGCGCCCTCGACTACTACGACGATGACGACGACGACGACGACGCCGCCGTTCGGTCAAAAGTCCAGGGAACAAACCTCCCTCTCTTCGATGTGCAACCCCCTCGAAGAGCGTGGCTGCTGCTGTCACGACGACGAATACGATGGGGTGGGGGTCTTTTCCTCCCCTGTTAAATTACCCCTATGTATGTGTGTATACGTGGGGATGTGTGCGAGAGGGTGCGAGATTGTGTTCGTGTGCGTTTCGCTACGGTGAACCAACCAACCCCCCTCTCACCTCGGTCCCACTCTTGTTCCATGGCTGTAATGGCCGCCGTTTCATGGGGGTGTAAAAAGCCACCCCCATGAGATGCGCGCGATGGGGAAACGCCAGGCTCTACGATCAATAACCGAGGCCTCACCTACACCGGAGAAACACGCTTTTCCATCATTTCGTCGCTTCTGTGCGATGTACATGTGGATTTAGGGGTTTGCGCTAGTTTCTGTGCGTATATACGTTCGGAGACGCGCCGCAGGGGCTTGAATTTCTTCTCGAGAGGAAATTCGAATGGACCCCACTCCTTTGGAGTAAATTTTATTGGAACGAGAGTCGGCCGATGAGGACGAACCACTGGGACACTTCTGTCTCTTTCTTTTGTTTACCTTTCTCCCTCGCGTTTCATCCCCCTCGGGCATCGAACGAGACGAGCCGGCACGCAATTACGGTTCGTAACGGGCACGATATGTCGCTCTTTTTCTTTTTTTATTTCCTTTCTGTTCGACGGATCGAGGCCGACTCGTTTCAGGCTTTGGGAAGTAACGCTTCGAGCTTGTCAATATCGAATTTATCGTTATTGTCGATCGATTATTATACCTGCGCAGCAATTTATAACCCTCGAATCCATCGAGCAGAAACTGACCGAGTTCTTTCCCTTCTATCTAATTTAAATAATTCATCCATTTCATTATTTTCATATCCAATAAACAAATAATAACAATAACAAACGAATCCTCGATCTCAAATGTAAACATACAAATAAATATTCTCATATTTTTAATAATTTCGAATAACTATTTTCGAATTTTTTAATAATTCGAAATAATAATTTCGAATTGTTTTGATAAAATTCATTTTTTTCTTTTTTTTTTTTTTTTTTTTTTTGGTGATGCAAATAAATTCTTAAGGATCTTCGAGAATTGTAAAATTGGCTGAGTCATGCACGAGATTTATATCTCTCGTTTGACCTGCCCACGGGTATTTCTATCGATAGCGACCATTTTACACGATGCAATCAAAGGGTCGTCTCGTTCGCACGCTCGCTTTCGCCTATGCAAGCCCGTGCACTCACTTTACCACTTCCCTCATACTTGTCCAGTCGCTCGTACTGACAACCGCACGTTCTCCTTCAATGAAAATAACTCGCTGCGTACTCATCCGATGATTTCAGTACTTGTACCACCATAACAATATATATACACACACACACACATATATGTATGTATATATATATATATTTGTGTGTATATACAAATACGTGTAAAAGAACATGCAGGATACGCGATACGTTCGCGAGAGCGCGTGTAAATTATCGTGTGAATCGACAGGTACATAAACAAACGTATAGATATATACACGATCGAATAATATACGCCTTGTTAAACATGCTCACTGTCAACTTTTCTTTGTTTTTTTTTATTCCGCTTCGTCGCCGTTTCATCCGTTTTCCGACCTCGTATCTTAACGAGAGAAAGGTTCGCGTTGTCGAAGCGACGTATTCTTCCTGCCGAGAGAAATGTATCCATTTCTCGATCTTTTAAAAATATTTTTACATGACAGATGAAATTAATACGTGAAATGTATCAGTAGCTCGTTAAAATGGAGGTACTTACATTTGTTTTTTTTTTTTGTTTTTAATTCTCCTTTTCGTTGATTCGTCCACGTTGCTGACGAATTCGAAGAAGGGAAAGGTACGTAGTGAAGTGAATTCGTTATTATTCTTTCTCCGTTTAAATTATCAGACTCGCAATATTTTTGTAGACAAATTCGATATACTCGTGTATACAAGTGGAATTTCAATATTTAGTTATATATATATATTTTTGTTTGTTGATGTGTGTGTATATAATTATTGCGGACGACTGTATTGCAATTTTTTTTTTTTTTTTTTTTTTTTTTTTTTTTTTTTTTTTTTTTTTTTTTTTTTTTTTTTTTTTTTTTTTTTTTTTTTTTTTTTTTTTGTTTTTTTTTTTCTTTTCGTTTAAAGGTAACTAGAGAATTTGTAACATCGAGATGTCGATATTGTTCGCGAAATATTGACCGAATGGAAGTGATAAAATGAAGAAAAATACTGTATTAGTCATTGAAACGACTAGTCTCGAGATTGAAAGAAAAAACGATGTTGAAATAACAAATTTATATTTGTCGTTGGAGTTGAAAATTAATGGTAAAAAGAAAAAAGGAAGACGACGAATTGCAACTCGGTTGCACCATTCAAAGTCTTAAATCGAGTCTCGTCAAGTGCAAATGAAGAAAATTTGGTTAATTTTTGTGCGCGGTACATCGCAATTTCGATATTACAATAAATTATTACAATATAATAACGCAATAATAAATATATGTATATATACGATTGTGTATACATATGTATATATATAAATAATTGTATATATATATAAATAATTATATATATATATATATATATATATATATACATATGGCTATATATATATATATATTTATATTTAATATGTTTAATATATATTTATATAAATTCTTATCTTCATATAATAAATCTATGCGTGCTCGCTTGTCGTTTATATCGTCGTAATAGGAAGAAACATTTTGACACGACTAAAGTCTAAACATCGAGAGAGGATCGCCCCGTTCGCCGTCTATTTACAAAAAATCTTCCTGGTCTCTTGATCCTTTTTTCTTTTTTTTTTTTTTGCATTTTTCTTTTCTCGTCTTTTTTCTTTTAACTAGCTGGCTAATATATATCTTACATCGCATTTTACGTCCGATTTTTGTTCCGTTTATATTTACTAACGGTCTTTATCGCGTGTACTGGCCGTTAACGTTCGATCTCGAGATTGCGAATTGCGATTTATTCATTTGCATATAATTCATCGAATTCGTGATATCGATCGTTCGAGCAATATTTTTTCGTCGTTTGATAACATATTTTCGCAAAAAACAAAATAATAATAATAATAAACAGATAAGGAATCGACGAATTTTACGAGTTAATTGGAATTTCGCAAATTCGTATTTTACCACGTGGCAATAATTCGCAAAGTAAAATGCCTAGAGCATAGACAACGTTCAATGTATCTTTCTAAAAAATCCATCTTTCTATTATTTTATCACGGACTCTACAGTCATCGTACGTATTAGTCGATGAACACATTCATTCATTCATATTTTTGTTTTTTGATTTTATTTTACTTATTTCTTTTCATTCAAACGTCTCAATTTAGTTGAGCATCAATCTTTATCCAAACGAAAGTAAAAGAAAAATAAATAAATAAATATATATATATATATATATATATATATATATTCGAGTGTAATTTAGGTCAGCTTCGCTAATAAGATATCGATCGATCGTTCTCGCGATCGTTTTTGATCCCCTTTGCATTTTATTATTTATTTACGTTCTTCTTTTGTTTCGTTACGATTTATTGGACATGAATATTTTTGTTTTTCGTTCTCGTATTTTCTTTGCTTTCTTTCATTATCTCGACGGAATCGCGATATGATTATGTTTAATTGCGACTAATTGTAAAGAGGGCGCTTAAAAACGATCATCTCTCAATCCAACGCACGTTGAGAAATTTTCGGGTGTTTATTCACTCGAAGGAAACACGTGTCACGATACTGGTTATATGTTTGCCAGGTGTATAAGTCGAAACGAGCACGTGTTTGCCCTCTGGCCCTATTGTCTCTGAAATTGAAAGATTCATATACTTGTGTGTGGCCGGATAATGAACTACCGGTGGTCAATCTATATATCTCCATCACGGAAACGCGCCACCGTGTTGGCACGGTACTACTATATATTCGTGGCTTTCAATTGGACTTAAGTAGGATGGTCATGTTATCGGGATCGCGTATGATCCGTTGTGCGTGATTACGTGGAACAATCTACAGTAGAATACCAATTTCTTTTATTTCGATCGACAAAGTGAAAGAAAAAGATGCTTCGTTTATCAATGATCAACTTTGATTTGTTCAATTATAATTCGAGAATATTTATTTTTCAATTTAATCGATCATTTTTACGTTTTAATTTGATTCGATGAAAAATTGTTATTTTACCGCAGGTTTTTTCCCTGTGCATTGCTTACGTGTCCCTAGAAGGACGAATATCGAACAGGCTCGTAACGGACAGGTTTTTTAGATCATCCGATACGAAGATATGAATTGATCTCCTCTCGGTCTCTAAAGAAAACAGACAAAATATTTTCCTGGCTCTTGCGAATTGTGTATACGACGATAAAAAATGAAGCGACTCGACACAATGCCAGGACTACGCGCCACAGCTGACCCGTATAAACCGTTGATACATAACGTACATATGGATATACTATTCTCACTTGTTATCGTTTTTCATCGTTTTGAAAAAGACAATTTTTCACCCCTCGCTCTTACGTTATGTTAAATCCTTAATTTTCATGATTCCGTAAAAACTGGCCATTTTTCAGCTCCTCGAGGTTTTCGCTGGGGATTAGTGTAACGAGCAGGATCGTTCTCGGCGATCGGACCAAGACCGGTGCTTTCGTAATTTTGATAATTTTTGCAGGGAAGTTGAATACGCGGTATCGTGACATTTTGTCCAATCGCGTGTCTCTGTCTCGAATTGTAAGGAACGAGAGATTTCGACATTCCCTTTGATCCCTTGCGTCACATGTACGTAGGTTTAACCTTGTAAGCCCTTTTCCATACCTCGCATAGGCAAACTGTACTGTGAAACCTGTAGAATATCGCGAGTGGCATCGACACGTGAGTTATAATAGTCCATGCCCAAAGCCCATAAAAATGTAATTGCACAGGATGCGACTCGGCACGAGATTTTTCCAAGGTATTTATCGCCCACATAGCAAGATTCGTAACGAGCAAAAAAGTGACTATTTCACGACCGGGTTTACGCCTTATCTGATCCGGTGTCGAAACCGTTCGACGTGACGAATCGAGAATGAATATAGTTTGAAAAGTCGTTTGTACGACACTCGCGAGAGCCGTTACCAGCACGAGGATAGTGTGCTTTTCCAGGGTAAAATGACCTCCGATTATCGTAAATGTCGAATATATGAACATACCGGTTTGCGCAGCAACGAGAAGAATATTGTCCAGTTCTAAATTTCGACTACCGTCGTAACGTAATTTTCTCATCTGTATCATACCTATCATCGTCGCGAGGGTCGACATACCGTAGAGCGTTAATTCGCATATGTTAACTTCCGTTACGGCGAAACCTACGAGTTCCGGACGCGATATGAGAACGAAAAATAGGATCAGGGATATTATCGTTAGGACGAGAATGAGAATACCGACGAAGAGACCTTTGTGCGCACCTGCGCAATCGACGCTGTAATGATGTGGCGATCTTCTGAAAATTGTAAAATATAATATTTATGTTTAATTTGTTTATATTTTAATTATATTTTATTATCGTACGTTTATTTTTCCGAAGGATAATAATAGTCAATGAATTATTGAGTAATCGATCGATTACCTGTAGGCGTGAGTGTGATGGCGCGTACCAGGTGGCGTTGGCACGTGTACAGTTTCAGCTTTGGATATATTTTTCCACATAACGTATAGAATAGCGGCGCAAATTAAACTGTACTCGATCGTGCAGGGAAATAAAAATGGACTAGCGTCCTGCACGAGTGAGCCCATGATATTGGTTCTTCGACATTCGAACATGTGATGCGGTCCCTTGAGGCCTCGGGTAAGTCTTGCATGTTCACCGTGATGTCCATGAATGTGACCACCCAGATGAATTCCCACTTTTCCTCCTGATCAATTATTTCAAACGAAAGCGTCAATTTTATAATTCAAACGTCGATTGGAAATATAAAAAAAAAAAACGAGGTAAATGAAAAAGTACTCACCAAGACGGTGAGAAATTTTCAGTGAATTATTTTCAGGATTGTAAAACGTGAGAATTTCGTGTTTCGTTTCTTGGACAAGTACGTTGAGCCATACCGATAAATTCGTTCCGATCATGTGCATTAATCCGAAGCGAGCGACGATACGATGGCGATAGACTTTCATTTGCTGAAACAGTGATAAACAAAATATTGTTGATCCATGAATTTATTTAATTAAATTGTAATTATCGCCGGCTTGTGAATAACCGTTGGAAAATATCGACAGTTTAGTTATCGGTTATTGATAAAAAAACAAACTGATAGTCCAAAGCTAATCGATTATAGAGTTGGGTGTATATATACATATACATATATATATATATACATTTTCAGGGTATTCACCCTTCTGTCTCATTTAACCCTCCACGCTCTACCACGAGATTCACGTCAACGAGTTTACGTTGTATCGATGCTTTTCTCACGCGCAGTCGACGAGCCTACTCGACGATGCTTTATTTTCTGCTCGCGCGCACGTATAACCACGATCGCGTCTATACATCAACCCCCTGGAGTTCGCAAGGGTCGTAGACGGGTCCACGATGCTCGTCGGTCGATCGAGGCGACGAGTCGCTCGTCTATGTCGAGCGACTTGTCTAATCCGCGAAGAGGGATGAAACTACCCTTATCTACAACGATAAGGGTAGTTTCGTTTGATCGAATGTAAGGAAAGATAGATTTTCTTTTTTTGGTTGAAACTTACCTCGTTGTTGAGAAAGATGAAGTACATCTGTATGAAAATAAAAGCCATTCGTGTCGCTGGTGTAAGAGCGAGCATGAGATTGTGACACTTGGTGTTTCGCTCGAGCTCGAAGTATTGGCCAAACTCGAGGCCCGAATAGATCATCGAGCCGATGCCAAAGGCAACGGCGCCCATGCGAAGATAAAAGCTCCCGTAGTGTTGAGCCGGTAGTATGTGCGGATATCCACTGTCCGGTGTGTCGCTATCGGCTCCGGTGCCGCTCGACGATCCGGACGAATCCAGATCGCACACGTTCTTCTGCTTGCTCTCGGCTATCGCGTTTTAAACAAAATGTCACAATTAATTTCACAATTCTATTCACCTTGAACTTCAACTTTCCTCTCGGAACATCGTGTTTCTGTTCTAATCGTCACAATTTTCACAATTTCTCTTCAATTTTTCACCCCTAATCATTGTTCTTTTAAAAAAAATTTATTTTTCTTGCTAAATCGTCTGGTACTTACCATTTTTGGGCTTGACGTCTCTGAGCAGCATCGCGTACATGTACAGGAGAAATATCATACTACCGAAGTAAAGATAGAGGTAGAAAGCCTCGTAGAAAGAGGGTGGTATGTAGGATGATATTACTTCGGCCATTGGAAAAGCGATTCCCATCACGACGATGAGCTTTCCGTATAGAGCACTGAGGGTCGTCGCCAGAGCATCTCTGAGTATAATTAACGAGAAAAAAACAAAACAAAATTCAAGGTTATTCACCCTTAGAATAATAAGGGTGGTTTGGGCGATCCTCATTAACGCAGTGTTTCATTATACGCTGTTTCCTATTAATATCGATTCGAAGGTATCAATTCTAAGCTCGTATAACAAGATGGAACGTTGCGTTTCGGACTGATTGTCTAGAATATTAGACGCGTATAGATGTACATAGATCATTAACGCGTCGGTCCAACAGCGTAAATATCTCCTCTGAGGTATCCGTGGTTACAAATGCACGGTGGCTACCCCCGTAATAATTGGCTCTATTACGCGTAATTGTCGCGTGATATCAGCGGGGGCTGATGCCTGTTGGGATACATGACAGTCGAGAGGCAAAAGTTTAAGCCAGCATGGGGGCAGCGCGTGCGTCCACGATATTTCTCTCTCTCTCTCTTTCTCCCTCGCTCTCTCTCTTTCTCTCTCTCTCTCTCTCTCTCTCTCTGCGTATGCGTACGTTTGATTTTCTAAAGTGCCGGTGATTGCAAACTGACGCGTTTTATTGTATATATACCGACTTACAGAATGAACAGACTGTAGCGAGTACACATAGAAAAATGGGGGGTAAAATGGACCAGGTGGTTTAAAGGAAAAATTGTGAAATTGTGAAACAAATTCGTTTTTTTTCAATTTGTTGCATTTACTCGATGCTTCGGGATTGAATTAATGGAACTTAATTTATTTTTTTTGACAATTGTACGTTGAATATAATGTCACGTTCGTATCGCAGGAAGAAATATTTCGTGGTCCATTTTACCCTGATTGTATAGATAGCTATAGATCCGTATAAGTCTGTATAATGAGCGGGCAGGACAACGCGGGAGGATCACGTGAAACATTCGTGATAGAGGAGGAGCTGATTCTCGTCCCTCCCTCATCCGTATAAATCCATGCCGTGGCATATTAATGTCCCCGGAGAAATATCCCTCTTATACACATACATATATCTATATCTGTTTATATATTAACGTATAGATAGCAGAGATTTTGTCGTCTGGTCGGCTCTAAGCAGCAATTTAAAATAGCTCGACCATCGACCTTGACTGACGATTCTCTGGGTCATTGACCACTCGATTAATCAAATTGGACGAATGGCCAATGATAAAAAAAAAGAGAAACTAACGTTCGATCCTCTTGATGAAATAATCGACGAGATTCGATAACAGAATGAAGAAAAAGAGGAAGAGGAAGTAAGAAGAAATAATGTTTACTCACGCTCCAAGATTCTTGACCGATCTTCCATCCGTGACGTCGAGGTAGGCCGGTGCTGGATAACAGACCGCCGGTATCTGTTGAGACGGACACGGCAGTGCAAGAGCGAATTGGGCTACCGGACGATGAGTACGAGACGGTGAACTGCTGCTGTGTCTAGACAGTGTTTCCGGCGAGACTATTACCGCTGACGGCGAAGCAGGGGATGGCAAGGTTGCCGGTAGTCCCGGCCAACTATGTGAGGAAAAAAAAAATGAGACCAAAAAGAACAAAACGAAAGAAAGAACGAGGAAGAAGAAGAAGAAGAAGAAAAAAAAAGACATCAAGACGAGGATAAAGTAATTTCATCGTAGTCCAAACGATCGTGGGAATAACGAGAATAACTTTTACTCCTCCGCCTTCACCCTGATTCCTATCGCGAGTGTAATTAATTTTCTTGGCGAGGAAGCGCCGTATCGCCTTACATAAGAATATCGAAGAACGTGAATTTTTTTGAAAAATAATTGAAATTTCCCTCGGGTCTTCGACGACCGGAAGCGGCTTTAATGAAAAATTTGTCGCGAGTTTTAATTATGAAAAAATTTATTGTTATTATTGTAATTGTTGTTATTATTATTATTGTATGAATTTTACATCACGACTGGCACGAATTTTAATTTTACCTCGACTCGTTGTACGGACCGGGTTTTCTCAACGCTTTTCATCCGGCGCGAAACGCGTCGCTGTATGAGTTTTCCGGTAACCCACGTAATTATCGTCGACGACCGCCGCTCTCGCGATGTATTTTACGAGAGTTTGAGCGCGAAACCCTCCTCGTCATCCCTTCGCTAAGCTCGGTACGAGTACAGATATATCGTTCATCAACCCTTTTCTTCCCCCATCTCTCTTGCTCTTAGGGTTTTCCCTCATCTTTACCCTTCGTTCCTCTGTGTCGAGTGGCTCTCGTCACTCGCTATCCACCCTTGTCAGAGGGATGAGTTCGATCCGGCGCTAGTGAAAAATGGAGACAAAATATTCGTACGACCGAAAGGTAACGATCTAGCGAATGACAGTTGTCATTTCTTTTTCTTCGAACGCAAGCGACTCGATTTTTCTCTTGTCACAAAATTCGAAAAATATACAAGGGTTCGTACAGGATCTAGGGGTTGAAGTCGAGTGGGTCAAATAACGAGACTCGCCCTTTCTCATTTTCTCAATTTGTTCTCTCTTGCTTTTTTAAGTCTGGTTTACGAATAATCACGTAGTTTTGTGAAGAAAAGAAAATCAAGAGACGAGGTTGTTGGGTGAATTCGTTGGGGGATGAAGGAAAAAGAAAGTGAACGAGAGAAGGGTTGATGTAGATAGGAGCAAATAGGACGGAATAAGAGGGTGAGGGAGTGGACAGTCGGAGAGTCGGGCAAGCATGAAATACGAGAAAAGAAGAAAAAAAAGTGCGATATATATATATATATATATATATATATATATATAGAGAGAGAGAGAGAGGCAAACAAGCAGACTCGACCATGGACGTCTTCCATGTATAATGTACTTTTTTTTCATTCCTGGGAGAATGCGAGAGGGGTTGAAGGGCTTCTACCGAGCAAAAGCATTCCTTTCAGAGCCGACAAGTCATCCTCGCCCCTTGTGCTCACTCTTCGGTTACTATCCACGATAATACTATCCTTTTTTTACATTCTTCCTTTTTCTACCTTTCATATTCCCTTGTCTCTCCATTTCTCTCGTCTCTCGCTTTATACATCGTTGCTCGAAGAAACGAGCATTGTTATTTCATTTTAAAGAAACTTTTCTTTTTTTTTTTTTACCGAGGACACAACGCGACGTTGTTTCCTCCACAATGATAATCCCTCTTTTGGCAGATGCCTTAACTTTACCCTTGTATGGCATCCGGGCAAAGTTGCAAATTAAGGAAATTTTGCAATTATTTCTTGCTTTTTATTGAAAAGGATTGAAATATATACCTGAGGGAGGTTTCCTTGATTAGCATTTTGTTATTCCACGATCGTGTCGAAATTTCTTTCGTTTTCATTCGTCGAGCCACAATTCGATCGGTTACACTGTCACTATTATTATTGTTCTGTTTCGCTCATCACGAGGGAACGACGACGACACTCTACGAGCCCGCATTACTCACTGACTGATAGGCCCGAGGGCCGATCGGTGATAGCGACCGGTGCGAACATCTATCGTTTTATAGCCTGTTTTATACTCCAACGTCTCGTCTGCTGACTCGGGTAATAATTTTACTTCGTACTAACAACGATAACGTCGCTCATTCAAAAATATTGTCGAGGGAAGGGAATTTTTGCATCTCGACGGGACGATTGATTTTTTGGAAGAAATTGATGTGTTTATTGACAGTTTGTCGTCGATAACGAATATGCTATTTGAATGTTGATAACGGAAAATGTGGAAAATTATAAATTTTACTCGAAAATAAAAATTATTTGTTTCAATCGAAAGTGTCGTAACTGTAATTTCTGTTGAGATTGTGATGAAGAATAGTGCTAGTCTTATTCATGATTGAAATGGTACTTGAATCAAGCCACTAGGACCATTTCCCGATTTATTACAGATTTTTAAAATTCGATCATCGATTATAACAATTTTCTCCAAAAAATTTCGAATCTTTCCATTTTTCGATCACCGCAAATGGATTCGAGCGATCTTCGAATGATTTTCCCTCGGTTCCATCCAATCTTCCATCCAATCGACCCCGGGAATATTGGTAAATCCGGAAAATGGCGAGATCGGCGAGTTCTCGCACAGAAATGGAAATTCGCGGAGTTCCTCGAATTTCACGTTCGATATCCATTCGGAAATGAACGCGAAGTTTCTCGCGAATAATTAGCGAGTGACTCGATGGGTTTTCGTCGATCGGTGGTCTCGTTTATCGGGAAACGCGAGATACAAATTCCTAAGGCTATACACGGCGCATAGCGCGCCGGGGGTGAACGGAGGGGGGGGGGTGGATTTGATATCCACAGGGCCCAAGGGACGAGAGAGGGCACGGTATGTTCGGATGTCGAGGGACGATAGTAAAAAAAACACGACCACATTCCCACACACTCGTTCCATCGTATACGAGGGAAATGAGGAAAATGAAAAATTTACTCGCTCGCAACCGCCCTTCGCGCCAAGAGGTTCGAAAGTGGTTTTGAAACGCGACGTACCTCGGGAACGAAGGGCTCGTTGGGGTAAAATGAAAAAAGAAAAACGAAGCATGGCGAAAAGGAGGATTCGAAAGAGAGTCGGAAACATCGAGAGAGGAAAAGGGTTTGCCCATGGCAACGCCACGAGGGGTGGTTTGGAAAATTCTAGGTTTTTCTGCTATGCTTATGTGTATATGTATAGATTTGTGTGTGTGTGTGTGTGTTTTCTAGCCACTCACTTGGACGGTTTCTCGGCTTCACCGGCAATAACGCCAGGAATCAGTAACTCGGGAGTTCTCTGTCGCGAGGCAGCAACGGTAGCCTCGAGGGTTGCTGCGGCCGCCGCTGCTGCCGCAGCCGCTGCCTCTTCTTCCTCTTCCTCCCTCAATTCCTCCGATGCCTCCTCCGGTATCGTCGTTATATCCTCCAGCGGTGGAAATTCGTCACCGTTATCGTCCATACCATTGTCCGCTATCGGATCGGAATTGTCGTTCGGACGCGCGACTTCCTCGATATCCGAATCGATACCCTGTGGATTCGCAGACGGATGTGAATTGGTATAGTAAATATAGGTCGAATTACTAGATAATTAAAAAATTGAATTTTTTAGATTATTTTGTTGAAGGAAAACCAGAAGTAAATATAAATCGAATTAGTAGATTTAAAAAATTGGACTATTTTTGATATTTTCAAGAACGATTTTTATTTGTTATTTTATGAAATGGAAATCGGAGTAAATATAATCCAGATTACTGGATAACAAAAAATTGAATTTTATTAATTATTTTATTCCAGGGAAAACAGAATAAATATAAGCCAAATTACTAGATAACAACAAAATTGAATTTTATTACCTATTTTATTGAAGGGTAACCAGAATAAATATAAGCCGAGGAATTACTAGATTAAAATTACTAGATTTAAAAAATTGAATTATTTCTTTATATTTTCAATAATGATTTTTATTAATTATTTTATTGAATGGAAACTAGAGTAAATATAAGCCAAATTACTAGATAATAAAAAAATTGAAATTTATTAACTATTATATTGAAGGGAAACCAGAATAAATATAAGCCGAGGAATCAGTTGATTAAAATTACTAGATTACAAAAATTGAATTATTTTTTTATATTTTCAATGATGATTTTTATTAATTATTTTATTGAATGGAACCCAGAGGAAATATAGGCCGAATTACTAGATAATAAAAAAATTGAAATTTATTAATTACTTTATTGAAGGAAAACCAAAGTAAATATAAGCCGAATTACTACATTAAAAAAATTGATTATTTTTTATACTACACAAAGATGATTTTGATTAATTATTGTATTGAATGCCAATTATAGAACTGTTTACGGTAGAATAAATACGCTAATTGCGTTAAAGTACAGTGAAAAAAATGTCGATATATCAAATTAACGTTATCAAGTCAATTCTGGTTTGAGAGAAATTTCATTATTAGAGACTTGATAAGGGTGACATTCAAAAATTGGCCTCATCGCCTTGGGGCACGTTGGTTTTTTTTTACGAGGGTGAAGCACAGGGGTTGTTCGCTTTATAATTCTCGTTAAGCACCGATGAAAAACCACCCTTTAGAAAATTCTACTAAATGTCAGATTTTTATTTAACGTTTATTGACCTTCCAAGCGACGTTTAATACAGTTAAAACTCAAAGGTCGAATTTAAACACCTACGATTTGTAGATTTACAACCCGACGATTTATTTATCAGAAAGAAATTCCCAATTTTTTAAAAAATATTTTCAATCATAGCTCGTGACATTTTCTCTCCTCCCGATGGGACTGAAGTGCTCCGAGACTTTGAAGCTACAATAAGGGGTTGTAAGTTGTAAAGAGAGCACGTACCTGAGCAAAGTCCATGTAAAACGAGTCCCTGGAGTCGGAACTGCCACGGCGAAGCCGTAGGCTCAGGTCGGGGCTGCTCTCTCCCATCTTTTCTTATCGTTCTCCTCTATCTCTCTCGCTCTCTTTCACCCCCTTCTTTCGCTTTTTTTTGTTGCCTCTCCGTCAGTCGTAGAGCGTATTACAGTGCGTACGTGTATACAACCAGCTCGGCACCTTTTTTACTTCCTAGCTGCCCTTGCTCACCCACCACCCTCATCCCTTACGCACCCTCTCACTCTTTCTCACTCCTTACACGCTACGGCGAATCCTTTGTCCCTCTCACTTATTTTTTTCTTCTTTTACCTCACGAGGATTTACAGCCCCACGCGCCTTCAGCACGCGCCCCGTGAATTCTAAAGAGCCTTCGCCACCGTTGCACCCTTTGCGCGTATCCGCGGATGAGTTTGCTGGGTGCTGCAGCGCGAAACAATTGTCCTTGAATGATGGATCATAGCTGCATCTCCTCGTCCTCGGTCCTGGCTTCTTTTACGATTTACTTTCAATGCTGGGTTTGTTATTTTTCCGTCATTTTTTGTTTGCCAAAAAAAAAAAAATGTAAAAAATTATTAGTTTATAACAAAAAAAATTGATTTTCATCCCTTATTAATATATTGATGGAAAACATTGTTTTCTTTTTAACGAACTCACGTTCTCTCGCCGATGATACGCGAGACGAAAAATAGTCCATCGCACTTCGACGAACATCTCTTCGAAATAAAGACGGGAGATTCGATCTCGCGTTCCGGTGTGCTCGAGACGTGGAACGGGGGATGACCCTCGGCTCGCTCGTTTCACCAAATGCTTTATGACTCGTACGTGGCATCGAATCGCACCCCTATAAAACTCGTGTCCCCCGCGTGTTACGATATATCCTACGAAAGCGAAACCATCCCCCTTCTCGTTCCATCCGAAGATTCTACTACGCTGTATACGATACGTAAGTAACGTATGGGGGGATGCAACGGAAAAACAAGAAAACAAGAAAGACTCATTACTCGAAGATCGAATTATTTTTAGAGATTTATACGTTTCCAATACACGATCATATTGCTGCCATATAATTTTCCATTATTGTCAATTGCATTAAAATATAAATTTTACAAATAAACAATTAACTCACAAATGTAACGAATCAAAAATTCATCGTGCATGAAATATAAAAAGATTTTTCTTCTAATTTCGAAACGTAAATACTTATTAGAAATTATTTTAAATCCTAGTTTATATTTACAAAATTGCTTTTGCTCGTTAAACCTCGATTGCCTGCAAATTGTGATAATCGAATGATATCGAGAAGCTGCGGTGCATCGTTGCGAAATTTTCGATTAAAACGTGCACCATGGGTACACGGTTATATTAAAAGGATGGATCCAACGAGATCCGGGGCGGCGAGCCCGGGCAAACACCCTCTCGTTAAATATGTATTATAAACATCGATCAAGCACAGCTCAGGTCGTCGTTGGTGTTCCGTTTAAAATTCGTATTTCCTCCCTCGTTGGATCGAAAAATATCAAACGTACAAGGGTGGCAAAGAATAAACGTTACTCACCACGTTAATTGTACATCGTTAATTCCATTCGATGATGATCTTCAAAGTAATTATTTTCTTCAAAACAACAACAACAACTTGACGATAAATTTGCGTCTTGAAGCGTCACACCTGCTAGCTACGAGACTCGGGTGTCGTCTTTTCCCTTTCAAGACATTCGGGGATTCTCGTCGGCCTCACCCTTGTGTCTTCCATCTGACAATATCCTTTCCCTTTTCTTTTATTTTATTTTATATCTCACTTTTTCACTTTCTCGTTCTTAATTCTTCGTTTCTCGGCACGATTAGTTTTTTGCGGTTCGCGCATGTTTGTCACAAGATTTATTTGCCAAGTGTTGTTTTAACGGCGAAGTAATTTTTTCTTTTTGGTATAAGTGATGAACACGAGGTTGTTGCACAAAAACACAGGATATTGAGTATGATACATCGGGGGATGAAGATCTCGAGACGGTGTTGTAAGCTGGTCGTATAACGCGCGCGCTAAAGCACAACAATACGAGTAGTAGTAGTACGTCTCGTCAACGCCGACGACGAGTCAATGGTGTAGTAAGAGCAACCACAGGGGTAGTTGGAACCCTCGACTAGCACCACTACGTGACTTGGCTCGTGTATCTCGCTTTACTTGTCTATATATATATATTTACGGGTTTGTGTGTGAAGCTCACAGGGTTGGTATGAGTATCAGAGGGTGGAACGAGGAGGCGGCACACGCGTGCTACCCCTGCGAGCCTTCGCTCAACGCGGAAGTTGCTGCTTTCATCCCCCTCTTTCTGTCCTCTCTTCCTTCGCGTCGTCTCTGTCTATATTATTTCTTTCCTCTTTTCTTTTTTACTGCAAACGTCGAGAAAATGATTGTTTGTGGGTTTTGTTGTTGTTATATTGGTTATAGGAAACACGAGAATTCACCGTACGCGAGGAGGCACGCAGCCTCTTTCTCTCTCACCCGATCAATTGTAACGTCGAGGCACGACGAAATTTTCGCACCCCCGAAGGGCGCTCCACGCGAGGCATCGACATGGTGAAATAGCGAGGCTGGAATGACCCGGGCTTCGTATCCTACTTCGCCCGGTAGGATGCTTTCCATCTCTCTTTCTCTTTCTCTCTCTCTCTCTCCCTTGCTTTTCCACCCCGTAGTCTGCCCTCGTAATCTCCCACCAACGTGCCCCAGCGTTACAACCCCTCAGGGCCGTCTGTAGCACGTCCGGGAATCTTTGGGCAACTTATATCCATTCTCTTTCAGCCAATCTTCCATCGAGTTGTGGTATCGACTTTTTTCTTTCGATTAGAATAGCGGTTACAAATTTGTTTTATTCTCTTTCTGGGTGTTTCTTCGCGAGGGAAGTTTTACTTTGGTAGGGACAGAAATGCAATTGTTTGTCTTGTGAATTACAGAGTTCATTGGGAGTGGATGGAATTAAGGAAAAGTGATGAAGTTTCTTGTTATCGAGCTGAGGATAAAGAGCAATGAAATTTAGAAGTGCGAAAGCTTCTACTTTTATCTCGTTGACAAAATTACCATGAAGTTGACATGAGGGAGCTAGAATTGAATTATATGAGCAATAATTCCTCTTATTCTAAGCGACATACACGATTCATTTATTCTTACTCCTGTCTTCATAAAAATCTTAAACATATAACAAGGTATTATAGAATACAGCTATGCGAATGTATGCGGTACATGTGTATATACATAGTTTTTTTTCTTAAGTATTTATCTAGTCGTATTTTATTTCCATCGGTATAGCCAGGGATGTGTCCCATACGCACTCTTCAGAACGATGAACTTTGTTTTCACAGCTTGAGCTTCGATTTCTTTGCTGGGCACCATTTCTCGTTATCCACCCTTCTTTCGTATTTGTAAATTAAACTTGACATTGCGAGCAATTCGATTTTTGCGAATCGTCACCGTTCAGTCACTTCCAACGCATTTTTGCCAAGCGAGACCACCGCAGCACATCGATACGATGAAGTATATGACGACCACGAGTATACCAGCCACGATTATGTAGAGTTTTACGCTTTTCCAGAAGAGTGAGCGAGCCAAGTTTCGGCTAGTTTTTCTGAATGTGACAGACTGAAAAACAAAACATCGATTAAGGACATTTGTTGTCGAGCTGGGGTATGTGGAAATTGAGCAGTTAGATTCTTAACTTACACTCGCTGTTAAATTGTCAGTCTTATTTACGAGGAGCTCAAGACGCTCGCCTCTCATAGCAAGGTTGTCTATATTTCTGACCATGATGTCTTTGAGTTCATCCAGTTCGCCATGAACCTTGGATAGTGTGTCAATATCTTTGGAAGTGCTGTAGTGTTTCTGAAAATTATGAATATATAATTGGATGAGGATCCAAGTTGAAAGATATTCGGGAAGATGGTATATTATTGAATAATCACCATTTCGTTAGCTAATACTGATGAAAATTCTGTATTCATGGCATACGGCATTGCAGTTTGAATACCCTCGCCATAGCCAGCAAGAAATCGTCTTTTGATCTCGTTGAGAAAGAGAAAAGCCCTGGATCTCTGAAAGTCCTGAAACCATTGCAAATACAAGATGAAATGGATCTATAGATGCTTTGCGAGAGACATTGTGAACAGTGATAGGGAAATGAATAAATCACTTTGGATATGAATGAATGTTTGTTTATCATGCGAGTGTGGATATAATTTCAGTGGCATGTATAAGGTATGTGGGTAGATGAGTAATCATGCAATCAACTGGAATGCAACCAAGTTACTGATAAGACGGTAACAAGGTGTATTTTAGCTAAGGTAAGAGGAAAACCGGAAATGTGAGATATGTGGAGAATGAGATACGTGAGGTTGACGCTCGAGGCACTTTGGGTATTACAACAAGGGGGATTAAAGGAACCAGTATTATAAGCAATCAAAATTCGATAAATGCCTAAACTGTCGTTAAGAAAATTACATACATCATCAGAGACGCACATGTAGATAATTCTGTTCTCGCAGATGTAGTGAAATAAGTATGGACCCTGAGTATACGTGAGCTTGTCATCCTTTGGTGGTATTTTGCCCAAGATGTGTTCAGTCACATCGTCAAAATTTCCTTCGCAAGTAGCATGTTTGACCAGCACAGTGGTTCCTCTTGCCACTAAACTATACAAAAGTGGCATTGTGACTCCTAAAAGGGCAAATCAGATACCTTTATCACATCCTATTGTTTTATTCACCCCACAGTGTGATTCATATGTTTTCTATCTACTTCTGGACAAAGGAAAATATTACTCCAGATACATAATTCAAAACATTCATCAAACCAAAAGCATCGGATTAAAAATGAAATGTTCTCACTTGTTTGTGTCGCTTATCAAGCGACTTGCCAGAATATTCGTGCTTGATGAAATGTCAGATGACTTACCGTTAAAGATACAAAGACGGTAACCTTTGAAACCAAACGCTGATGGTGTAACAACGAAGCACTATATTACTTTTATAGTCCCACTTATAGAAAATACGCAGTGAGAAATCCGTGTATTTAACGAGAATTCAATTTGTAGCCAGCTCAGCCTTTAATCACTGGGCAAGACGATAACGTCAGAGGCATCCTCCCCGAATGAACACTATCGATGTAAAGTAGTAACACAGTCGCAAAAGAACATTCAATGATCAGTGGTGTCGTCATACTGTTATTTCCCAGTGACAATCCGCCTGAAAACCACTTCGTCCCGCCATCTCTCGGAAGAAAACCCAACCTCGTACTAATTTACAGTTACTCCGATGATAAAGAAGCTCTCTTCATAATCGACCAACGATAAATGCGTTTTATCGTTATCAATGTACTTATCTACCTTCAAATCACTCACAGAACTATAAATATAGCAAAAATAAATTAAAATCAAATTATTTTAATAAATAACAAAATTTCCTAAAATCTGTAAAATTAAAAATATTATAAAATGTTTATACATTTATTCGGTTAGAAACATTAACATCCTAATACTTTATGTAAACAAAAACATTCGTGTTGATAAAATGACATTGAAAATCTTTATTCAATTAATATGTTTGTTTAATTGCTGCAAACAGAAGACGTTAGCGTTTTGATAGCACAAATTTTCGAAATCTGCAGCATTTCCCACGAGATAAATTTCATCGCCCCCCTCGCAAAGTTATTTATAAAATTGAAGATACATTTTGTACCATAGCGTGAATTGATAACGGTATACGCGCGATGATCTCTTGATATATAGGCAGAGACGCGCCGGTACTCGCCGCGCTTCAAGAGTTCCCTCGGTATTCCCTTTAGTTCTCTTTCGACCGTTGGGGAGCAACTATCCTCTATTAAGAAATATTCAGCAGTGAATGGCATTGAAACGATAGTTGCATCACACTATACACACAAAATTACGTAGATAAGAAATCCTAACATGGGTAAGTACCTGATAAAGCAAATACAATTAAAAATCTATCACAAACAAGTCCCTCAAATTTTCTTCTATTTAAATTACAAATCACAGAAAAATTTACAATCGATCATTATCACTCGTAAAATATAAAAAATACAATTTGTAATCACCCGGACATAAATATTTCCAATTATCGTGATAAAATCTCGAGAAGATGAAGAGTAACGCCCGTTTGCCGGCTTGGTCGTGCTGTATTGATTCTTCCAACGAGGACCAGCTCGTGGCTTTAAATTGAAACTTAATCCTACTTTAAAATTAAATTCGACGCAACGAATTATAATTAATTTCACGATGAACTTCATTAACTTCAATCTGTCATTTCGAATAACGTAACAACTCTGCGAAAAGTGGTAATAAGAACTTTTCATTGACTGAACACATTTTACTCTCGACGATGCGGCTTTAAACAGATGTAGCGTTTGGTTCTTACTCGTTTTCGCGTTGTTTTTATTCTTATCTCTTCGTCTTCTGTATACGGCATGGCGAGATTGAAACTGGTTTTGAACACCTGTCTTGCTAAGTTTGTATTCGATGCACCGTTATCTTTGTACTTGTATTTTACATATACATATATATGAATACGTCATAGTCGGTCATTCGCGCTTCATTAGCGAGCATTGCACTTCACTGTAAACTTTTATGAACCAAACGGTATTTTGAACGTGTTAGGAAAAAATTGTCATTGGAACACTGACAATTGCGAAGACTTATCGCAAGTCCGTTAGTATCGAGTTTATCGCCGAGTTGTAAACCTCATTTTATGGAGACGTTGATTATTTTGTAATTATTGTCAATTAAAATTGCAATTTTGTCGAAAGATTCCTAGTGAGGATTTCAATTTGAAAATTAGAACGAATTTATGTTTACTCCGATTTATGAATAGTATTTATAATTCGCGAATCGTGATCTCGCGTTCTATCAACTATCATGTGGAAGTTGATAAGTTTGTGTGTAAGATTAGAAGTCGCGGTTGTACAAGAAAAAATTTATGTTGACATGCAGAAATTTCCACTCTCTCAAGACGAGAATCTTTCGACCGAGACGTTGCGCTTCGTTCAATTGCTCGTTTCTACCACGATTAGCATAGTAACTCATTAAAATTCTATTGAATTTGCGTATGCGGTGTGGTAGCAAACGTAAGAACGATGCGTGATGTTTTGAATAGAAAAATTCATTGAACGTAACTTATGGAAGCGATTAAAATATTTGATTAAAGTTTGACTTTCGTTTTCGTGCCAGGCTTTTATTTATTTTATTTTACCTTCAATCAAAGGACGTTTGTGTTAAAAACAAATCGTTCTTCATTGCACGGTTTTTTTCTGACTCGTAGTTATTCCGATAAGGAAGATAAAGTCGTTGGCAATGAACGAGACGATATTATCGACAGCGAGCCCGACATCTTATCAAGAGCAAAAACAGATTTTCCTGCTAAATATCGCTCGATATAAATATTTTATTTTTAACTTCCTTAAAACTTATCGTCGCTTGCAAATTTTTCAGAGAGAGCACGCTTGGCCTACATGACAGCGTTGGCTGTCGGTGCCGGAACAGCAGCTTTGTTTGTATGGTGGTGGTGGTCTCGCAAGGAAAAGCATCGACCACCTTGGAAATGGCGAAAAATCGGTGAACTCAGCGATCTCATGTTATTTCCTGTCAAATCGCTCGGTGCGATACGCGAAAATGCAATGGATTGTACAGTACTCGGCCTAAAAATTGGAGCGATCGGAGATCGAACGTTACTGGTCGTCGATCTTTACGGTCAGTTCGTCACTGGTCGGCAATATCCAAGAATGGTCCAGGTAAAACGAAATTTGCATTCGATATTAATCGTACAATTAATCAATTTTCAATCCTCCAATTATATTTATCGTTTACAATGAATTCTTAATTCAGTGCAGTATACGTTTAATTAATAAACAGTTATTCGCAAGGTATCGCCCAGCATCGCAGGCTCGGTTCTGACTCTACGGGCTCCTGGCATGATGGCGATAAGCATCGATGTTGCGGAAATTCGCGGGATAAAATTTCAAGCTACCGTGTGGGGGCAGGAGATCGTGGCTTCTGACTGCGGAGATGAAATTGCTCGATGGCTGTCCCGTTTTATTCTGCAGGAAGACACTGGTTTCAGACTCGTCTATTATCCGTTAGATCGACCAACGCGTGAAGTTCGAGATAAAAACCAGCCTTTCCCGCTCGTTGTAAACACCGATACGGTAGGCAATTGGTGACTTTTATTTTTGCTCTATTTATTCAAGAATATATGTGGCTCGTATTAACGAGATCGATTTAAACGATGATACGCCTTGGATCGCGTCTTCATAACTGTTAATTCGATCGGAATTTTTATTGGAGGGATTCTTATTTATTTATTTTTAATATATAGATAAATATGTTTAATAGATTTTGTTCAATATGTAGGGCGCATTCCCGGATACCACGAGTTACTCGTTGCTGAACGAAGCCTCGATAACCGATCTCAATACTCGTATCGAAGATCCTGTCACGCCACAACATTTCCGTATGAATTTCGTTGTCAAGGGTGCACAACCGTTGGAGGAGGATAGTTGGGATTGGATCAAAATCGGACAGGTCATATTTCGTAATGTGAAGCCCTGCACACGATGCGTTTTTACAACCATCGATCCTGAGACTGGCAAGAAACATCCAAAGTTTGAACCACTTAAGACTCTTAGAAAGTAAGTTGAATTTTTTAATGTTCTTTAAATTAGAGCGATTTTCTTTTTGTTACGTTAGTTAGGGAGGTGGTTCGAGTAGTTGAGGTACGGAGGTTTGCAAATTGAAGGAGGAGACGAGAAGAAATCCAATATTAAAATAGTTTTCCTCTCGTATAAGAATTGATAAATGAAAAGTTGGAAAAATGTATTTTCGCATACGGTTTATGTCCGATTAATTTTGAACTAGTCAAGGAACAACTATGATTTCGTTATTACCACAAAAATTGAGCTATCCAGATGTTCCTTGCGCATTTCTTTTATCTCAGTGAGCGCTTGAAAAAGTAACTAGTAAAATTGTCTGTCGGACAAACGCGAAAGTAGATACAGCATGGTGAAAAGTGGATTTTTTTGTTGACATTTCGCAAAACGTTATCTCATAATGTTTTCTTTCATTTACAAAGGTACAGGCTTATCGATGATCCCGTGTTGACCCCTTTCACTGGTGACAGTCCAGTGATGGGAATTCATCTGGGCTTGAAAGGGCCAAACGGAACTGTACGTCTGGGTGACCCAATCTACGTTGGAATTCCTGACGAAGCAGATACACCTCCAGTATCTCCACTGTAGCTACATCGGTGGGATTCTTGCGAATGTCACCGTGATCTCTTGGGACATTCCAAGAGCCATGATGAACATGCAGGATTCTCAACAGTACAGACGAGTCATCAAAAAAATATTACAATTGCGGAGAAATCGCATGAGGTGGATTGATATATAAAACACATATTTTTATTATATTTTATTTATATATATATATATATCTACCTATACTTATAGCTCACACAATTATACGAATAAATATATTTGTACACCCCAAAGTGACATTACGAGAGTTTTAGTTTTTGATTAAAGTCTCAATCCACTGTCCTTTTGATTAATGTCAGTGAACAGTGGGAAGGCATATGGAGAAATATTTTTCAAAAATAATGCTTCAACTTTGAAGATAACGATTTGCCCAAAATCGTAAGATTAAAGTAATCAGGTTAGGGAGAATAAAACAATTAGTTTCTATCTGTATATTCTCTTATCGAAATACAATTTATTTACACTAAAAGATAACGGGAAAGATTTACATACAAATCAAAGAGAGAAAGTTTATAGGGTGAATAGTACACGGGGCAAGGTGTGGAAATTTATATTGGATTTTCATGAACGACGGGGCGAACAAAAATCGTTCTTCGCCTGTCTCGTGCTCGAAGCAATCAAGAAGAGACAGATGTAGAAGGATTCGTTAAGATCGATTCAGTCGGTTCGTCTGTCTCGATCCTTCGTATAAAACAAACAAACAAAAAAAGAATAAAAATATAATTTTCTAGTACAAGTGTCTATTATTATTCAGCCACCGTCCTTTTGTTTCTCTTCTAAATCGATGTACTGCTTTTAATTACACAGATAGGAACTCAGGACTCGAAGGAACAGGACACTGCCGATGCTGATGTCGAAAAGGATAACGGTAAAGTTAATCGATCTAAAGAGTAACTGCTCGTCAAAGATGAGAAGAAAGGGAAAGGAGAAGTAGGAAGGAGAAAAAAGAAACTTGATAGAACTAAAAGTATGTACAAAAAAAAGGAAAAAAAAAAAACGTGAAAAAATATTAATTCACAGCATTCACGGGGCGCGCATCCGTCCGCTCGAGTTCCGTTCTCTCGTTACATCGATCGTGAAAGAAGAATGGGAGATTCGTGAGAACGTGAATGGGGAAAATTGGAAATAAGGATAAAGGTTTGTTCGTGTAGGTACGGTAGGAAAAAGGCTCAGCGAGGCTACGATCGTCCATCGATCGATTATCGTTCGTCGATCGAACGCAAATCGTCGATCGAACATCGATCATCGATTCTTATTTATCGCGGCAGAAGCGCCTGGTATCTCCGGTACAAAGGGCAACGACGACACAAGAGTGTCTCTCTCTTCGACGATTTTTTTCTCAGTATCGTTTCTTCTCGACAGCACGTTTCCAACGTCGTACCCGAGATGGGCGATATTTCATCGAATATCGATGAAAAATCATGCGATCGATAAATCATCGGTAAATCCTCCGTATCTTTCGTAAAGCCTCTGCAAGTCGCGTTCTCTTCACCTCCCTGAGCTCTGGCAGCAATTATCGTAACATTATCCGCACATTATTTGCGAATCATCTCACTGTGTCATCTCCTCGCTCCTTCTCATAAATTCTCCTTCGACTTTCGCACACCTCTCCTTCTCACGGCACGTTCTCTCCATCGTCGAATGGCGCTCTCGTGTGCGGTTTCCTCTCATCGTACGTAATTTTTTCCATTCGTCCGTGAGAGAAAAATTGATTTATTGTGTTCGTTCGTTACTGTTTAGATGATCGACGTGATGAGTCGTGCCTTGAAATTGACTATGCGCTCGCTCGTTGCCGCCAAACGCTGTGAATAAAACGATTTTTCTCTTGTAATCGTACGTAATTAAATATTCCCTACAAAAACAAATGAAATCAAATAATATTACCCTTTCAAATATACGAAAGAATTCAAGGATCGTTTACGATTTCGTGAATAAGAGAGACCGGAAACCGGTTACGAAAAAAAAAGAGACATTCTTTCTAATTTTACGTTGGCCCGTTCGAGAGAGATCGGAACGTCGGATTGGATTTTGTAACTTGTCTATCCACGGGTATACGAGAACGTGATACTTAATCGATAATTGAGCGCTCTCTGGGCAGGTCCGTCCGTGATTTCGATCGCCGCCTTCGACCAACGTCCGCGTCGCGTCGGAGTAAAAAAAAAGAGAAGATTGTTTCTGCTCCAAGAGAGACAAGGAGAATAAACTGGAGGACCCAGTGGCGTTTCTTGCGTGCTACGGAGCAGTATGCGTGCTCGTACATAGATACACATATATTTAATCGAGAGACTTGCATAAGACCGAAGGGGACCTCCCGGCAAAGCCGAGCGAGACTATTTCATAGAGAAAGTCGCGAGCCCCGCAACATTTTTGCTTTCCATCGATTCGACGGGTCCGAGGAGCCGTACGATTGCGCAATATTCTCTTATGATTTTATAACTATAACGGACCGGACGCTATACCAACGTTCCCTGCGTGATTTTCACCCCGATCGTTCGATACTCGCGACTCTCGAGTGCTTCGTCGCTCGAGAATCTTTCGAACCCTCCGGGGCTTCAATACACTCGATTTCTACTGTTTTAAACATTTTCCGCAATCTTCGAGCGTTTAATTATTCCGCACTATTTACAACCGGATTTTTTTGTCACGATTGGCGATTTACTCGAAACGCGGAGAAGTTATAAAATTTATAGATTTTTATTCATTTATATATTTATAAATCAGGCCAACGCGATCGTTATCGAGATGAAAATTACTTTTGATTATCGATTTACCGTGTATGAGTTTTCGCAATTCCGCGTGTACAGGGTTGTCTTTCTACCCGGCGCCAATTCGCACCGGTGTGTATGAGTTATTGCGTCGTGTCGCGACTGAGTGATGTGGCAATCGAAATTTTCGCTTTGTATCGCGTCGAGCGATACGAGGTGTAATTCGCGATCACAATTTTCCATTGCTGTCCATTGAGATTAATTAACCATGATTTACGATATATCCTAGCGCGCACGTGTTTGTCTTCGCCAGTGTGGCTGTTATTAAATATGAAAGCGAAAGGAGGTGAAAAAAACAATTGTATCAGGAAGAGAAGAACGTGCGAAGAAACGCTATTACGTAAAATTATCGCGGCAGGGCCGACATGGTTTTCAACGATCGCGATTATGTCTGGGCACTCATCGTGCTATTGCGAGTACGATTGCGACACTACTCTAAGAAAAACGAGTTCGATAATGAGAAATAATAAATTGAAAAAAAGAACGAAATCATCGAAATGAACAAAAAAAAAATTGAAACTTACGAGAATGAGATCTTGAATGAGATTGGAGATGCCTCGATTAGCGATGACGAAGAGCCTTGTAACGGGTCCAGGAACAGCCTCGGTCGTGCCGTCTGTTCGTCCTGGCGTCGGTGCTCCAGCAGCTACGTCACCCTGTTGGGAACTTCCGCTTCCTGCGACGAGCTGTAAAACATTGGAAGTAACGAGGCTTAGTCGTGGCAGGGGGAGGGGGGGGGGCGAGGTTAAGAATCTAAGCACATAGACGTGCTCGATTGAAAGAATAAGCTGATCTCTCTCAATTTTATCATGGACTTCTGAAGAAGTATCCATGAGAAGACAGAAGAGACCTTAGTTCAGCGACGAGACATGAGAATTTATTATCTATTACGAACGATCGTTTCTCTCAAGCGTGTAATTAAATGAAAATTGATCGATCGTTCGATTCAATTCTCATCTCTGTCACGATGGAAGATTGGGAGTGGGGGAAAGATTATTACGGTATCGAGATATAAAAAAAAAGTATGAGACAAAATTTGCATAGCTACGCAAACAACAAATTGCATACAAGTACAAACGTGGATAATTAATTGTAAGAAAAAAAAAAATAATAATAACAAAACAAAACAACAAAAGAGCAAAAGAGCAGAGAATAGACGCGTGCATATACCGGTGATGTTGTGTACATATTGATATATAGATATATTTTTTTATCTACGTAATAAAAAAAAATATATATATACATATATCCGGATATGTTTAACAGTACATAGGTATGTCATATACCTACAGTAGTATGTAATAATAATAATAATGTAGTATATGCACCTCAACGTCCACAGCTCCAGCGCTCCCGACACTACGGTGCCTACACCTCTCTCGATCGCAAAACACACATATCATCATCGAGTAAACAAACAACAGACAACAATCCTCTCGAATCCTTCTATATAAATATATGTATATATAAATATGCGGCTATCATCATCATCCCCTTCGATCCTGCCGCTACTAAACGTGCGCTCCTACGTATATTTTATTATACGATGCTGTTATACATTACAGTTAAAGAATAAAAAAAAATCAAAGATCGACAGACAACAGAGCGAGTGAGTTATAAAGGTGCGAGATATATCTATAAGTTTGTAGATAAAATAGTGTGCGTCGAGTGATAAGAGTGACAGAGCGAGAGACAAGAGGAAAAATAAAATTGATGGAAAAAGAAAAAGGAAAAAAAACGTTTCAAAATGGCGAGACCCGTTTGCCACGAGCGAGGACGAGAGGCTGGAACTTCAACCTTGCGGGGAAAAAGATATAGCAACGCGCGACTGTTAGAAGCTTATGATAATTTGATAACGAGGATAATTAAAAAATTGTCTTTTTTGTTTTCTAGCGTCGCTCCTTTTAGCGATGAAAAATGGTCGAAGTGGTAAAACCTCCGTCCTTCGATCGTACACGGGTGGCGTAAGTGAGAGAAACGAAAACGAAAAAAATATATATATATATTTACGAAGGTAAATGATGCGGGCAGGCGATTCAGTACCGAGATTAACGCTTGTTGCAAGTGGATATTGCACGATGTATAATCGCGCTTACCAAGGTGATAGTGATACGATTGCGTCAGTCTCCTTGGAGAAATGACTTGCGTTACCGATTCACCTGTGACATCGTTATTGATAAAAAAAAAAGGGATCGATGATAAAATTGTATTTCGGGGTGAGAACGAAAATTTAAACAGCTCGTAATTATTTACAGTGTTCAAACAGACAATGAAACATTATTTCATTTAATAACGAAGATACTTCCGGAAAAATGTTTCTTTTTTTTAAAAAACATTTCTTCTTTCTAAAAAAAATGTTTTTTTTTTTAGTTTTTGACGAAATACTATTTTATTCGAAAAGGGGGATAAATATGTCGAAAGAGAAGAAAAATAATAATCTCGTGCTTCGCTACTGATATACGACCGTCACAATTCTACGCTTCTCGTTATTACTGTGTTCTACTTGTTTTAAATTTATTTACTATCTATGTATATATCGATATGGTGCATCACGTGACTCCTGGCTGAATGGAGGAGGGACGTAAAAATAAAAAATAAAAAAAGTTTATATATTTATAAAATTGTTTTTAAGTCGGTGGTCGTCAGCGTTGCGTCGGGACCGTTGGCCGGGTGGAACGATCGGATGATTAATGTACTTGGACATCGCGCGAACGGTATTTTTCGTTATATCCGTGAGAATAGAGGAGTTAGAAGAGAAACTAAAAGTTAGAGATAAAACGAAAGGAAAGAAAAAGAAACGATTTAAGAATTTAATTTGAAGATTAAGAAACCGATAGTCATGCGTCGCGTGCAAAGAGGATTTTTAGTTACGTTCGATTCACAAGAATATCTCGAATGCGAATAATTTGAAAATCGGTCAGTTTGTTAAGTCGCAAGATACGGGAGGAAAAGAACGAGAGACAAGGAGGGAGAAGGGCAATGATTAGACTCGAATGTTTATGAAACGAGCGATGTGTAGGAAACGTGATCATAAAAGCTCATTACGAAGGGTGCTAGGGTGCGAGTACATGCTCCATTGTTAGACGATTTATCAAGGATGCATTTTGTTTTTTGTAATTTGGAGTTTTATCGTGATCATTAATGAGATGAAACGTGACGTGACATACGATAAAAAAGATGCAAGATTTATTCAAAAATGAATCAAGACGATTTATTGTATTTTTTACTATATCGAGATGTCTGACAATTATTGACCATAACTACTTGCTCGGTCTCGACAGCTCAAAAACTCGTGAAATAAGTCTGATCAAAATCACACTACGAATTTATTTCAATAAAATTGAAACTCGATGTAAACATAGAAGAGCCAAGATTAGAAATTTATACAAAAATTGTAATACTTGTTATAAAAAAATCAAAATAAATTGAACAAATAGATTGATCACAGCGAGGGTGACAAAACAAATGTTATCCCGAGTAAAAAAAAGAAGATGATAAAATGATTGGTGAAACTGTTACGTTGGTGATGATGAGACTAAATTGGTGGTTGTGGTTGTTGTTGTTTTTTGTGGTTGTCGGAAGGAATGGCGTACCGGTGGTTGCGTGCCAGCTCCGGGCGCAGGGGCAGCTGCAGGGGTAGGGGTGCCACCTGGGGCACCAGCTGTGGCAGCGGGGCCACTTGGGGCGGGAGGAGCCGGTGCTAGAGCGGGACCGACGTCACGCGAGGCGCTAAGACCTAGACCGAGGCTTTGCGTTCCCGCTACGACGCGATACACCGTACCTGCCGCTCTAGCCGCCCCGTCAGCCGCTTGCTAAGGAGACAGACGAGCTTTCTTTTACATTTCATCCTTTCCCTCTGTATTATCATCTGTTATCAATATATATTATTCTTTCTCTTTTATATTTTTCATTTTCTTATTTCTTTTTTCTCAAAATCATTCATCGCTCCTGAAGCAGAAAGAATTCTTTCGTCGTTCCTCGATCTTCCGGATGATCCAGATCCGCGAGAGTTAAGAAGTCCTTGACGTTTCTTCGCAAGCCTATAATTCCTCAAAAAATCGTTCAAGTAACTTGTCTCGCTGGAAGGAATTAAGTATGTAAAATCGACGATTATTTTACGAACGAGCGCGTTCGTTCTCGTTCGCTCAATCTTGCGTAGTATTTTTAAATATTAATCATAAATACGTGTAACGATATTTCATGACATGAAAATGACAACGCTGGAAAAAAATTGATTAGTGCCGGACACGAATAATCGTACGGTGTACGTTCACTTTTTATGCTTATGTTTTCTTTTTCTTCTCTTTGTCGTTGTCGTTGTTCCAAGTGAGTTTTGGCGGATTAGAAAAAAAAAATGGGACGAAAGGATCGTTGGACAAGTCGGAACGACGATTGGTCTCGGTCGATGATCGCGCGTTGATCGAATTCACGGATGGTGGCGAGGCGCTTTCTAGGGGTGTGTGTAAACGAGAAATATCACGCGTAGTCTCCGCGCGTGTCATAATCGCCGGGCGAACCCGTTTTTGCATAGAATCGTCGTGCAATACAGAGTGATGTAAATAAAAAAAATAAAGAGAGGAAAGGGAAGAAAAAAAAAACTAAAAACGAAACGAGACAAAGAAAAAAAAGGAAACCCGTTCCGCCAGCCGCAAAGCGAACCGCGTTCGATCGGCGGCGCTCGCGGTTCTCGATTACGGACTCTCTCGCGATTGTGCTCGTGGACACCTAGTACGCGAGGTCCGGATTGTGAAATTAGTCGGAACGTTCTGCGTGGCCTCTCTGGTCATGGCTATATCGCGGTGTAATCTAGTATACCGACTCGACGCTCGAACAGATCGACGGAAAGATATCCTTGAAAGGACGTGAGTTAACAAGGATTACGATTTTTTATTGATTAGCGATCGAGCAATTTTTCAACAAATCGACTATTTATCTAAACGATGAGATCGATCGATCAATGATTTTTCGATCGCTGCTGGTAAATTCGCGACAAATTAGTTAAACCATTTTTGTTTATAAATCGACGGAAAGATATCCACTTTTGTTTATAAACCGATGGAAAGAATCCTTGAAAGGACGTGACGAGGATTACGATTTTTTAATTTCATTAATTATAGCTCATTGGCAAATTTATCGATTAGCGATCGATCAATTTTTCAACAAATCGACTATTTATCTAAACGATGAGATCGATCGATCGACGATTTTTCGATCACTGGTAAATTCACGACAAATTAGTTAATCCTTTTTTTTTATAAATCGATGAACGATCGATTATTATCGCGACGAAGTAATTTTCCAAATTGTTTGTAATTAACGAAAGTATCGCGATGAAAAAATCTCGGACGTAACGATAAAAAAGAGAGACGAGTCTCGTCGGACGACTCTTCGAATCGTGTGACGCACGATACTTCAAACTCCATAGCGCTTTGTGGAATTGCGACTTTCACCGTGCCCTTGCGGTCTCTTTTTCGCAATGTGAAATAGCGCACGTTCGAGCTGACGAACGGTCGGTGAACGTTCGCGTTCTCCTGACGTCTTTTCTATGTTTCACGTTCGACAGATTTTCCGGCGTAAAGATCGAGCGAGAGGACAGGCAAAATTGTACCGAAGGAAATCGGAGAGAGGGAAGAGAATCGAGGCGAAGGTGATATAAGTCGACTCGATCGGTCGTTGTGTCATCGAGACTCACCCTGATGATGTCGAAGAGGAAGTTGCCGGAACCACCTCCGCTTCCACCACCAGCAGCTCCACCGGCACCGCCGGAACCTCCAAAGCCAAAGTTCAGATATCTTTTGTTACGATTCTCGTCGTCGCTGACCTCGATGTCCTCGAGTGGCGCGAGTTCTGACTCGACGGCCTCGTTCGCGCTCGAGCTCGTCTGATCATCCGCGAATTGTACGCGCACTTCGTTATTCTGCGATTCGGCAGTTTCCTCGGTCAAACGATCCTGCGCCTCGGGATTAACGTCCTGAAAAAACGGAAGTTGAGATCATTGACCCCGTGAAATCGACGATGGATGGATCGTGGTATTGAGAGGTTAAGAAATTTTATCGCCGTCGATGTTTTCAAGTTTGAAAAAAATAGACGTCGATAAAACTGAAATAATATTCGATCGAGTTCGACGAGATCCGGTTAACACGGCCCTATCGCTGCACCAAATCGCACACTTATAGATTAATCGTGTATCACCTTTGATGTAAATGTGCTGAAATTATCAATTTGGCCAAAAAGTAATCGCGTTTTTGTCCGCTAGTTGAACACACCCGTCTGTGTACAAAAAACGCAGTTACTTTTTGGCCAAACTGTCATCGAGTAAATAAACAGCGAAACGAGAGGTTTTTGCTCCAGGAACCTGATGACCACAATAACGAATATGAAATACAGAGATGTAGGAAGAGCCAAAAACACCGAGAGTGTGAGGAGAACACGAATATATACATTTGTATATATAAATGAGTGATCTCACCCCCCAGGGCAGAGTGAGATTGCGCCGAGATTCCAATCAAGCGACGCTTCGATGATACGTTTTTATTTTGATTTTTATCATATCGATACGAAAAGTGGAGAGGTACGACGCTTATTGATTGTTGCGTTTAGTTGAAGAGCCCAAAGTGCCAGGTTCGATCCAAAGAGACGAATGAACGGAGTGTAAAGTGCGAGAGATACGTCGAGTGACGCGTACGTACAGTGATCGATTGGATAAACCAGATGGAGAAGAAATGGAGAGATAATGCCCAGAGAGAAAAAGATAGCCAGTGAAAGAGAAAGAGAGAGAGAGAGAGAGAGAATTTAAAAAAAATTTGAAAATATCGAGGTGGAAATAACGATTTTGTCGTTTTTGTTTCGTTCTCGAGCGACATAGTCCCAAAAGTGCCGAGATCCTTGGAATTCTTTTATACCGAAGATTTTGAAGTGAAATCTCTCGTTGACGACGCCGCGGTCGTCGAACTCGTGGCGGAAGATTCCATCGCGTCGTCGTCGTCGTCGGGAGGAAATGTTGGTAACGCTATCGATACTCTGGCGCCATTTTGACTCGTGGCCTGAAAATTCTTGCTCGTGTCGGACGAAGAATCGCTTTTAGCTTTGTCCTTGTCGGAATCCTCGAGCTCGTCGTTGTCAAATGGCGAAGCTATCTCCACCGTTGTTCCGGCGTTGCTTGTTTTCGCGGCACTAACCCCTGCTCCTGCCCCTCCTCCTCCTCCTCCTCCTCCTCCTCCTCCTCCTCCACCCCTGCCATTCGCAAGCACACTTCGAAGTATGACAGGACCAAGAATCCTGATGACCTCCGACGTTATCGCGTTCACCTTTTGCTCAATCATCTAAAAAACAAGATGACTTAGCTCGTCTCGACCCTTCAAATTTAATCCACCATTTTCTAAAATTTCTGAAATTACGAAATTCGTTGGAATTTCTGAAAATTTGGAATTTCATCGAATGAAATTATGTTGTTGACGAAATTCGTTAATGGTTTCTTCACTCGGGAGGTTTTTCCCCCGGAAAAAACTTATCTCCGTCGTCAATGCAACGATTTTCTCTATTGTTTTTTTCGAGGACTCACGGAAAATTGACGAAAACCGGTATCGTACTTACGTAAATCATCGCGTTTAGTTACACCGTCGTTTATTGGCAACGAGCCCGGACGCATCCTGAGTACGACGATGATGAGTGCCGCTTATCGCGCTCGACGATGTACACTCGCTATGGAAAAAACGACTTCGAGAGAGTTGGCGCTTTTCCACAATGACTCGCTAATTTTTCATTCTTTTTCTATTTCCCCAAAGATTCCCGTCGCGTAGAAACATCCCGACTCGACGATAAATTCTTCCATCCTCCTCAATAAAAAATCAATACAAAAATTCAAATTTCCCCGATACGAATCCGCACGTTCTCGACTCTCGATGATAATACGCATAAAAAGAAAAAAGAAAATGTGTTGCCTACGTAACGAATTTATCCGCGAAAATTTCGAAACTTGTTCGTTTCACTGAGAGATCCTTCGTAGCTCGTCGAGAGAATACGAAATATCCAGGTGAAAATAATTTATAGGTAACTATGCAGAAAGTTTGCGGCAAACGTGCGCGAGATCGCGAATCGATCAATTTTCCATTATCGACACATCGAGGCACGTAAACTTGTAACTTTCAATGGGAAAAGTAAACGAACAACTATCCCCCAAAAAAATAAGAAATACGTACAAAAGTCGAACAACAACAAAAAAAAAGGGAAGAGAACGCCGCAAAGTAAAGGTGTTTGAAAGAAATATATGCGGAAATATCGTGAGGCACGTGTCTCGCGGAAATGTAATCGTAATAACGGTAACGGACAACCACAGAAATCGCACCTTGCGATAAGGTGCAATTTTGCTATCCACGCTTACGCATCGATACAGATATATACACATATAGGAATTTCCTTCGAGAACTCGGGCGATGAGCAACAAGGTGTTTGTTCGATCGTTCGAATGATTGCCAACAATGGCGAGTCACGCATCGCACCGTCGTTTTTTCATATTTAACGATCGATTCGCCAGACCGCGCGAGCACCTGTCTTCGCTTCGTTTCGCTTCGTCTTCGCAATGTCTCGACAAGATCCTTCGATAAAATACATTTTCGCACAAACCGTGAAATTTAAAATCGAATCGAGAAACTATCGATCGTTCATCTTCGATCTTACACCCATAAAACAGGAAATTAAAATAAGAATAAACGAACGAACGAGTATTTCCATCCGCGAATAAAATCTTTCCTGGACGAAGGATCCTTTCTTCCTCTGTTATTACAATCCGGTATGTGGAAATAAATAAAAATCTTGACCGACGTCACGCGATTTGACGCGGTAGTACGCAACGCGAATGGGATCGAGCGAGATAATCGCGGGAGTATAATTTTATCCAGAAACCAGGGAAGCCACGAGGGGGAATCCCCCGGTAGTTTTATTCATCGTCTCGAGACGACGTAGCGAGAGAAAGAGAGAGAAGGAGCGAGCGAGAGACATAGAGAAGGCGGGAAACGAGAATTTTGTGCGGGAAGCGGCGGAAGTTTTTCGCTACTTCCGGTCGTCTTGGTACTTGCACTCGCGCGTATCCAAAGTGTGTACGTTACGCTGCGCCGAGTTTTCCTCTCGTGCATCGAGACTGCTATTTATGAATCAACGAGATTCTTTCGTCTTAAGGATTCATCTGGTGGGTTGAAGCTTTTTTTTGTTGTTGTTTTTAATGCGCTTGTTCGACAACGGTAGAAGTGTGCGAGGATTCGGCCCAAGACCCGTAACGAGCCTCGCGTGGCGAACTAATAAATATATTAATGGACGAGTGCGTTTACGCGAGAGTAACGAAGAACGAACGATATATATATAGACATATACGTTATGTATATATATATATATATATATATATATGTAGTATGCAGGTATAAGACAGGGCGGGCGAGTGCCATGCCAAGTGAGTTACTTTCTCGCTCGGAATGTCGGTGCTCGCTGGAGTACCGCGGTCGAGACAGTCCGGACGAAACGAGAGCGAGGACCGTCTCGTACATTTTTAGACATAATGTAATAATTTTTTCCGATCGTAAAACAAACAACAACAACAAAAACTGGCGTTTCTCCGAGAATGGGAATAAATCGTAAATTGTGACAGGAGGTACGTCAAAATCGAAGCTAACCTGAGATATTCCGGGGAAGAGTTGTCGAAGAACGCCGATCGTCCTTTTGCTTCTTAGGGCTTCCTCATTGTCTCCCTCGACCATTACCAATCGATCGAGTACCTGCAATGTTAATTTTTCGTTATATTAAATGGGAATTATTTGATTTGTCGACGATTTTTTTAATTGGTGAATTATTGAATTATTCATAGATCGATGGACTTGGGATTCGAGTTGTTACTGGGTGGACCGAAGACTTGTCGTATTATGTTTATGCAAAGCTTCGATGCCAGTGGCAATGCTGTGTCGCAATGCTCGCATAAAATTGTCGATAAAACGAGCCAGAGTGTTTAGCTCGATTCTATCCTGGCTCTCTCTCTCTCTAGATATATATATATATATATATATTTATATATTTATATATAAATATATTTGTCGCTATGACGTTGAATATGCCTTGCAGAAAACATTGCTCAACGTCGCCAGGCTCTCGGTCCACTTTCCCTCAAAGCTTTAACAGCAGCCTGGCGATCGGAGGTGTCTACGAGACCGCAGCTCCTCCGAACTGACCGCTCGATCTAGCAACATAATACATTTTTCTTCACGCATGATTTATCCCCCAACGGAATTCACTTTAATTTTTACCTTTTTCATTCGAAATTCTACAAATCATATTTATTTTTTTCTCAAACATTTTATAAATATCTGATATTGTAATAAACGTTTTAACCAATTTTGATATTTTTTTTTGAAGGAAAATCAAATCATATTTACTCTTTTCTCAAACATTTTATAAATATCGGATATTGTAATAAACGTTTTAACCAATTTTGATATTTTTTTTTTTGAAGGAAAATTATTTTTCTTCTCTATTTTGATTTTTTAATTAAAAAATGATTTTTTTTTAAATCGAGATTGATTTCTGTAAGAAGAACGTCAACGTGTATATGCACGCATCGTGCACGAAACGTCTCTTGCTACGATCGTCCATTTCACGGCTTTACTTTCCCATCGAGAATCGATGGAGCGAAGAAAGTGTCCGGTGTGACCTCGCACTTCGCGAGAGAGGTTCCGTCTGCTATAAACGCTCGTAGAAGGTGAAAGCGCGCGCGGGCGCCACGAAACGTTCCTCCTTCTCCTCCTCATCCACCTTCGCTCCTCGTCGCTCTTGCTTTTACCTTTGGTCTCGCGGCGCGTCACGCTCGGATGCTGTGCCGGTCCAACGTGTGACGAATTCGAAGATCATCGTCGCGCTATGACACTTTTTTCCCTCGCGCTTATCGACCAAATTATTCTTTTTCATTTGTCGCGCGAAACTCGCGACTCCCTCGTCTCGTTACGAGGAATTTTTCGCTTTATGCAATCGCAGGTGCCACAGCGTTACCGATCATCGATGTCGAGGAACTCGATCTCCTCGGCCCACGCGTTTTATTTTCATCGAGAGAAAACCACACTTTGCCGTAACATAGTTCGATTCCATTCTCGTTGATTACTCGTTTACCCGAGCGAATTGAGAAATCGTCGAGATGAAAAATCATCAAATTTCAAGAATAAATGATATTATTTTCCTTATTAAAATCGTTCGATATTTCTCGATTAAATTAATTACTTTATTAATGAAAATTTGACGATTTTTATATATTTTTAATTTTTTGTTAATCGATATTTATTTTAGTTTCTGGAAACGAGTAAACGTAAAAACGCTCGATGTTTTATTCGACGTTAGCGGAAGCGCGTGGCGATCGTAAAATCATTAGTCGAGACGAACGGGAGCGCGATGAATATTGTCCGCGTTGACTCCATCGAGAAAACTTCCTTCCGTAATTGTCCGTAACATCGCGTCGCGAGTTCTTGCAACTTCCACGGTATTTAAATATCTACGCGGGATTACAACGACTTGAGACAATCGCGAATCGTTAGAAATGCCACGTTCAAAATTACGAACCAGAAATTTTGCGAATGAAATTGAATTTTGTATTCGTTATTTTCCTCTTTCTTCTTTAACACTTTCCGCCCGTAGACAAAAGTTTGCGACGCGAGTCCTCATGCCTCGGTGACTCTCGTTAAAATTCGTATTTAAGATTTCGCGACAATTGGTTCGTTTTATGTGCGTGCAACGAACGTAGGAAAAGCGTTTCCTTGCCCGACGAGATTATCGGCCGTTTTCAACGGGCGCGCGCGCGCGTGCACAGTGGTTTACGACGTCGAAGAAACAAAAACAAAATACCAACGACGTCCGAGAGTTTCGAGCGTTTACTTTCGAGCGCGAGAGTGGAACGAGCGCGCGATTCTCGTACGCAGCGGCAGCAGCATTTTTGTGCATACACACGAGAGTCGAGCAAGTGGATAAGCCTCGTGCTTGTCAGACGCGACGCGAGAGTCACGTGGTCGCTTCTCTCTTCCGCCGGGTGAGTATCGGCGAGTCGATTCCTCTCAGCTGTTTCCTCGCAACCCGCGATAAGAAAAAGAAGCTCGATAGAAATATTCGACAAAGTCAAAATTCCAAAAATTTTGAATCGTAAAAAAATGACAGTTTTTTTGTAGAATTGAATTTTTCATTCCCGCGAGATAAATCTTCAATCTCAAGGCGTTAAATATCATCGAGGCGAGTCTCGACAACCCCGGTCCTCGCGTCACGAGGAAATCAACTTTCACGTTTGAAACAAAGTTGTCACGCGGCGATCGGAACGTCGAAGTCCTCGGCGATGATTCATGACGTCGCGTAATCGATTAACGCACGAAAAACACGTGTAACGAAAAGTCGAGAGTAGGAAAAAAAAAAGATAGGAAACGTGTACTGTCACTAGTGTCATTTGTCGTCGGCGTCGTCGGTTCGAAAAACCACGAGAGCTCGCTCGGTTGAATAATCGTAGACGCTCTCTCGGCTCCCCGAATTCCGGTGAAAGTACCGCAGCGACGAGATCAGAAATGTGCTTAATGTATCGTTAACGAGGATATATAATAGATCGTCACGCTGTCATTTTTGTTTTGTTCGTTAGTTATCGCTCTATTTTTATCAACAGGCTTTTACGAGCAATAACGATATCGCGGGGTAATTACGGGCCTCGATCTCGTATCTCCATCCTCTTTCGAGCTCAAGGTTCTAACGGAAAATCTAACGTATGTAAAATAAACAAAAAAAAAGAGCTAAACATTCATCGGAGAAAATTACAAATAAGCGGGTCTTGCGATAAAGATAATCGTTAATATTCCCATTCGTAACGTGGAGAATAATTTTATGATTGTTTTTTTTTGTATTCTGATAATTTGTTTTTATCGATAAGGCTCACCTGAGAGCGAAGCGACTGATTGTCCGGAACCGGAACGGAGCTGACTAGAGCGACGCCTAACGCAGCCACCAATAACGTCGTTGCGAACTTCATGATTTGTGTTGTTGTAATTTGTTTTCTTTTTTGTTGTGTTCTTTGTTTATAAATCCTCGGTCGCGTGAAGATTTAGCTGTAAGAGAGCGAGAGAAAAAAAGACAGTTGACGATTAATCGTGAATGTCGCAAGCGATTTGGACGAGAATGTGTGACGAGGCCGAACGACTTCGAAGGACCTGGATGTTATTTCGAAGAGGGAATTTTTGGACAACGCGTTTAGAGTCGGCTCGTGGAACTGCGTTTGCCACAGTCGATGAGCCGCGCGAGCTGCTGCGTCGAGAGAGCCCCCGCGTGAAAGAAAGGTGGTGGGAGAGAGAGCCCCGGTGGTTCGCCTTTCTCGTGCGAGCCAGCCAGCGGAAGACTATCACTTTCGACGAGGCAAATTGAAAGTCTCTCGAAGCGACCAAGTCGCCGTTGTCGAAAACAAATTTTTTCTTTGACCACGACGAAAAGGAAAAAAAAAAGAAACAAAAACAAAATGTGTTCTTTCAGTTCTCTAATGCAAGATTTTGCCCGACCGGGGAGGGTTTTTGTCAGACCGGAAGTGGGGGATTGTAAAGTTCTTAGACGAACCGGAAATGACGACATTGTGATGTTTTTTTTAAAATCCGGAGATGACGATATTAATTATTTATCCAGCCAGAATTATCATTTTGCATTTTTGATTATCAAGAATTTTAGATCTTTGTATTATTATTATTATTATAGTTTTTGCATTAAACAAAATGTACCTGAGATAGAATTGTCGAAAAGGTTTCGTTCATTGTCATTTTAATGGAGATTAAAAAATTACGTTAAATCTTTCAACCCCGAACCACCCCTAGGCGCAAGAATAATGAATTTTCGTGCGAGAGTTAAGCAAAAATTTTGCATTGGAACGATCGCGTCATCACCCGGTAACTCCCGAGTATAAAATCGTCACACGTATCTCTTACACGCTTTTGATATACCACGTTGATTATTTTTTTAGCAATAGGTTAAGCACGAATACGAAATAGTGAGGTAATCACGGATCGTAGGTAATATAGATTCAGCACGCATGCTCGTAGTATCGTGCGGGCGCGCACGCGCGTGAGTATGAAATATTTGGTCGAGGACAAACGCACAGAAGAGCCCTCGATTCGTCGATATCGATGTCGATTGAATTTTTCATAAGCGCAGTTCCGTCATTTTCTTTCCCTTTCGACGCAACACTCGTGATAAAATGAGAAAGAAAAAGAAAAACGAGAAAAACATAAACAAATTATCACTTTTTGGTCGAATGATGATTTTGTTTAACGAAAAAAAAAAAATCACAAAATATACGATAACGCACGTTCACTCTCGTCGTCCTTGTCGATCGAAATGGATTCGTGAATTTCAGGGAGGTTGAACGACGAAGGGGATGAAATATTTGGGGGAGCTAGGAGAAAGGAAGAACTCTCGGCATGTGAAAATGAAAATATTTCAAAAAAAAAAAAAACAATATTGATGATCTTAGACGCCAGAGAACTCACCACTCACACGGATATCCGAAAACTCGTGAATTAAAAAAAAAAAACTTAAACTCAAGATATCGAGGACTTGCGTGGAGCTCTCGCGGCCGGCTCCTGCTCTTTAGCTCTGGCTGTGACTGTCTGTGTGTCCGGGCTTAGTGAGCGGCTTTTATTAGCAGGAGGGGCCTCGCGCCACCTCCACGCTACACTTGACTTCTCCGTTTCGAGATCTTGCGAGCGCGGCGGCGAGGCAGCAGCAGGCTTGTGCTATAACCTCCGAGACATTGATGAAGATGATCGTGAAGAAGAATGTGGTAGAAGAAGAATGTGAAGTATGGCAATGAAGATGAAGTTCAAAGAAACGGATGAAGATAAACAGGAGGAAGAATAAGATGAAGACGAAGGTGAAGGTAAAAAGGACGAAGGATACGATGAAGAGATGAAGATGAATAAGATGAAGACGAAGGTGAAGGTAAAAAGGACGAAGGATATGAGAAAATGGATGAAGATAAACAGGAAGAAGAATAAGATGAAAACGAAAGTGAAGGTAAAAAGGACGAAGGATAAGATGAGGACGAAGATGAAGTTGAAAGGAAAAATTGAAGGTAGACAGGAAGAAGAATAAGATGAAGATGAAAAGAAAGATAACAAAGAGGAGAAAATTTTCCTAATAGGCAATCGCTAATTACAAGATTTTTATTGTAACAATACGAACGAGGATCGAATTAAACTCGTTGCTACATGATTACAATTGTCGAGAGTGTTACAATGGGCGAGAGGTCGTCACGTTTAATCGACCGTAGAACTAAAAAAAAAACGTAATAAACTAGCGGCCGCGCTAAAACTCCATCGAAAATTCGCAAAGTTTAGCAATCGCTAACGCAAGCATCGATAATTGCAGTTCTCGAAGTCGATCAAGCGATCGACGATCTCACAATTATTGAGAAAAATCCGATCGCTTCGGGAAATCAAACCGACGAAACGAATCTCTCATTTGTTTTCTCTCGATTACTTTTTATGTTCGTGATAAGACTCGAAATTTTTTCGAGACAAATTGGAAAATTATAACGAGAATTTTCCCATTTCTGGAGGCGTCGAGCTACGGTAATGACCTTTGCGGGCCCTGAAGCGAGTTTTCTTCAACACCCGGCGAGACACCTTTGTGACTCTCCTCACCGGGGGATCATTTTCTTTCAATCGCATTTCGCAATCGCCGGCCGTGACGAGAGACAGAGAAAAGCAACGAGCCAGCCAGAATTACGACCAAGGGGTTTATCGGTTTGTCGCGTGCTTGTCTAACATCCAACGTTTAATCTGTTACAGTCTCGCCTCGCGAGACCGAGAAGAAGATAAACGATAATAAAGAATACAATTTCAAAGAAATCGGTACGCGATCGTCGATTCCCTCCTCGTCGTTGCGGCTCGAACCGCGCTCTTAGAAGTAAAACGCTTCTACGGAGACTTTCGCGTTTTTTTCTCTCACTCTTGCCGATCGTTTCGCGCTGAATCGATCGTTTCTAAAATATTTTGCGCTTTATGTCAATCGCAATTTTCCCGTCGTATGAAAAAAAAAGAACAAAGATAGAGAAAAAGTATATTTTGTAATTCTTCGATACGAACGTTCATTACCGATTGTAACAAATCGATCGATCGATAAATCGAATGATTTTTCCACGTTACGTAAATTGAATTTTATTTCGAAAGCGATCGGTAGGACAGAAAAAAAACAAAATTATCTTTTATCTATCAAAATTAACATAACGTTTTGCGTGTCTTCGCGTGCGGCTTTCAATTATTTCGTGAAGACATCGATTCGCGAAGTGAATGCACCCGGGACCAATTAACTCATTGAAGAATCGGCGCGCAAAATTTCACGAGGACAGAGGACTCGATTTTATTGTTTTTCGTAATCGCCGAATGAAAGAAGCGTTTTTAATCTCCGATTAAAAAAGAAAAAATGAAAAAAAAACGCAAGAACAAAATGCGTTAAATAAAAATTAATAAATTATCGTTCGTAACGCGGGATCGAGTCTTCGACCTCGTTGACGTTTCTCGTTATATCACGTGACACGTAATAATAATCGACGTTGTCGTATAGGGGACTATGCGTTTGCCGACGCTCTTTCTGACAGTAAGATAACCGTCACTGTCGTCCTCGTCCCGTCGTATAAATCAACGTAAAATAACTCGAGGGTTTTCCTTATTTTATTCTCCTCCTTGTCAAAACCTTTCGACCGAACCAACGTAACGATCCTCTTCCCGTTCGCGTCTTCTTCGTCAAATACAGCTTTTTTAGGTTGTTATTTCCCGTTCCCCGCATACGTCACTCTTACGAAAAATCAAGCTAACATTGCGCGAAAATTTATGGGTTTGTGATGCGAATACTTTTAGTAAATTCCAAACGACTCAAAGTTGTTTTTACGACACAGAACCAATGTCAAATCGAGGGATTAAAGGGGGTCTTGAGGTTCATCGTCAAAATTCACATTAAAATCATTCCGTGTTCGTAATTATTCGTATTTTATGAATTCAAACGATCGATAAATTAGAAAATAAAAAAAATGAAAAAGTCTTGAACTAAAATAGGAAAAACCTTGAAAAAGAAACGAATCTTTTCATTCAATTTGAAGAAAAAAAGAAAAAAAAAATACACAGATTGTCGATAAAATTTAAAAAGCGTTGAGATAAAATTTTATTTTTACGGGGAAGTTATTTTTCGAATTCTTCTTATTCCTGGTACTTGTTTATTATAATATGCGCTCTCGAACACGTGCAACAGGGAGTACACGTAAATATAGACATATAAATGTGTACGTACTTTAAGATCCAGTAAGTGTAACTAGCTCTCGTACATCACGTAACGTACTCGAACGCTCTTCTGCTTCCGCTAACGCGTAGCATCGAGAAAAAAAGAAGAAGAAGAAAAAAAATGCTAAGCAAAAGTCAACTTTCCAGATTGCTAATTGTCATTCATCGTATCAACAAAAAATATTCCACTATATAATTTTCCGCTTTTTATCGTCGCCAGTCGTTCTTAAAGGTTTTGTCAAATTTTGTCCCGAGAATAAAAAAACAAATGACAAAAATAAGATTGTAATACAAATATTTCGATGATGAAACAATTCGTCGTACGTGGTCGTTACTCGTCTCATTACTTGTGCGAACACGTAGTTCTTCGTCGTTCCACACGAATTATAATTTCATATTTATTCGACGTCTCTCCCGTTTGATTTCGGATCGTTCTCGCTTGACGTCCTTCATTCGTTCAAAGCGACGTGTTTCCTCATAAATTTCCTTTATTTTTCAATCACTTTTGTGAAAATAATGATAAAAATTGTTTTTTTTTTTTTTTCAATCAGAAAGTTGTTCGATCCAACGTCAAGAGTAAGTTGAAGATGTTGGATGAACTTTTGTCCAGGACTGTCGCTCTAAATCGAACACAAAGGACTCGTGACGTTTCGTTTATCGCACGTACTTTCGTCTCTCGACACATTCGTTCGCGTATCTCTCAAGTTTGGTGAATGTTGTATCATTTTTTTTCTATATTTTCGAACGACCTAAACGACGGAAGAAGGATTCTGTGCGCTTCGCGACTCAACGGTGAGAGAAAGTCTCGTGGGCCGCGAAGCGTCGCGAAACAAATCGAAAGGAATATCGTACGAGAAACGACGAACGACATTTATCGAGAGACAACAAAAGAGACGTTAATATTTTTAACGCGGGATCATTCGTCACAAAAGAGTTGCTCCCGAAATTGATAATAACGATAACAACAATCATTATCGTCACAAGAAATTAAAAAAACAAAATTTAAGAATATTTTAACGATATTTTAGCGATTTAACCTTTTGACCTTTAAAGGATGCATATATGCGTCTGCGGACCGCGAAGACTGGGAGTTCTTAACCCTCGAAGGGTTAACATTGTCACAGCTGATTCAAAAAAAGTCTAGTGCTCATCACAAGTCAAATATAATCTTAATTTAAAAATCGTCGATACGATCGAGCGATTTGGTAGCCAGGCATGGCCAAACCTCGTAGCCAGGACTGTGAATGTTGTTAACCTTGCGAATAAGCAATTTGCAGGCGTATACCGATGTATTGCTAATTAAATCGATTCGAGAAGCGAATATATTATAATCGAGAAAAGATGGTAGAGTCGTCTACGAATGGTACATTATACCAAGATTGAACGATGAGAGAGAAGAGTACTTGGGCTTGTCTCAAAATCGCGGGTTGATCGAATCGCGACCCTCGATTTTAGTCGAATCCATCGACGCCCCTCCTTTCCACCAAAATGAGAAAAAATCTTAAATTTCCGTTTTTTTTAAAAATTAAATCGGGTATCTTGTTTACGTTTTTTTTCTTATCGCGATGTGCTATTCGATCTTACCGACTCGATGCGATATAGCTAGGAAACACTATTGCGAAGTTCGTTTCAGCGTTCGCCAGACGGAGGCACCGAACCGCGTAACATATTTTATGCACAGCTATATAAAGGTATATAGATATATGAGAATAATGTCTATATATATATATTTAGGTCAATGGTGGACGCGCAGGTTTACATAAGAGATGTAAAAAAAACGTCGTCGAATTTCTTTCGTGTTGAATGAAAGGTTAAAAAACAAATATCTTTTCCCGAGGAATAAAAAAGTGAAGGGACACTTCGACGAATTAAGCCGTTTGGCGATACGCTCATTATCCAATGGCCGATTCCGATCGCGCAAACACTCGATAACCACCTGGCGTTAGAAAATACCCACTTGTTAAATTTTGAAGTTAGCTTGTTTGTTCTCTTTTTTTTTCTATTCTCGCTGGTTTATTTGAAAGACGTATTTCGAAAAATCGTAAATCAAAATTTGTTCTAATACCGGAACGATAAATCTGACGTTTTGACGTTTGTGCGACTATACGTTCTTTGTAAAAATATATTTGACTACTGGGAATAAGTGTACGTTTACGTAGTTGTCACTCTTCGTACCTCTCGGCTCATCAGCACGATCTACTCGAGAACGGCGCTTAAGTGGTCGTCGGTATGGAAGGTGTCGAAAGCGTCCTTGCATTGTTGATACAGCCGCTATGGAACTTCAAGATCGAGCGATTTCACGATCATTGCTATAGTTGAAAGAGGCCCATTGTGAAATTGCGTCAAGTCGTCAAATGTAAGGATGCTCTTAATGAGGATTTCCTCAAAGCAAAGCCTTCGGAACAATCTCGATCATCGTTATGTTCGTTGAGAATAAATCATTGAAATCGGACATAAAGTAAAAACGAAATAAATATTTGTATATTTTGATTGAAATTTTTAAACAATCAGTTTAAAATTATTGAATTTATAAGTCTATTTTCTAATTATAAACAATATCGTTAATTATGTTTATTATCTTCCTCAATATTTTTAGATTTCCACGATTCCTATATTTTCTTTATTATGTAAGATAAAAAAGATTTTTTCGATACCGATACTACAGCGAGTTATTTTTTATTATAACGATCGATGTGAAGATAATTATTATGATCAATAATTGCAAAACAGTTCAAACGAGGGAAAGACAACAAAAAAGTAAATGATAAAAATAAAAAGAGAAAAACCGACGCGCATCGTCCGCAGGTAAAGTACGTACGTTCTGTGCATATAACTCGTGGCTATACGTCGCGAGGATCACCATCGCACTTCCGACATATTGCGTGGTAAATAGGACTTTCGCGATTCCCGTAATCGCGCGATTATATGGATGATACGTTGGCTCGTCGTACACGCGTAGCGTACATCCGTCTGTCCCATCGATATAACGCGACGATCGGCGCGAGGGCTCATCGATGCATAGAAAATACGCGGATCCGCGATGTGGACACATTACACGCGGAAGAGAACGAAGAAAACCATTTGAAGTACTGTAATTAACGAAAGCTACGTGCAGCGATACGCTACTATATAGTCTGGAGGAGCAACCGATTTTTTTCTCGTTCGTCGTCGACCGTCGAGGAATCGCGATCGGTCCGTGGGATCGTTTACCGGAAGTGCATTTGTGACAAATTTTGTTTTATTCCGATAAAAATCGAAAATCGATTGATCGAACGATCGGTTTCGGAGATTCGAGGAACGAAGATGGCGCTGAATTTCGTTTTATTACGATCGTTGATCGTTCTCGCACTCGTCGATCGAGCGTTTTCGGTACCAGCCCCGACGCTGGATTCAAAGACGAGTGGATTGGAGGAGCTGGAGTCGAAGCTCGTCGAGATTAAATTGCCGGTTAAGATAACCAGCATGGAAGATTTAATAGCCTGGGCGAGAAACGCCATGAAGTCTATGGCATCGAGAATCGATATAACTCTCGCCGCTGTCGATGACCCGGTCGCGCCGAATCGTCAACAGTTCAACTCGTCGGAAACGAGAACGAAACAGCGCGAACCCAATTTCGATAAGGGAAGACCCGTTTCGTCCGACCCTCTTGTTTCGACTTTCGCCAGCCTCTTCGGGCATGAAAATTCTTTCGCTTCGTTACTTCAAGGTCAAGGTGACCTTGCGAAGCGAGGTTCGCCCCATGGCGAGAATGAATTGATAAGGGACGTTTTACCTCGGACTAACCTCAATGCTTATCTTCCGGTGCTTCTTGACGATGCCGAGCTTGCCAAGTATCGCGAAGAGGCCTTGAGGAAATTTTACTGGAGCAACGAGGAGGCTAAGAGAGACAAGAGTCAAAAAGGGAGTCAGGAAAAATCGGGGGGGAAATATTCTCAGACGATAGGGGCGCAATCGTCTCGAGTTTCCATTGGTAATGGAGAAACGAAGAGTAGCTCGACGAAAAGTGGAAAGGACGAGACGAAAAAGGGTCCTGTTATTTCCGTTCCCTTCGAGGCAATTGTGACGATTACGCGGGAAAATTTGAACGAACCACCGCGAGCTAACGTTGTGGAAATTCGCGATCCCCCAGACGAATTTCCTCCTTATTTCAACAGGGATTATTCACGACCGGAATCGAGTGAGAAGTTGGAAAAGAATCCTGGAAAAAGGATCAAGGACAATTCGCAGAAACGACAAATCGCTACTCTAGGCGATCTGTTGCGCATGCTCGGTCTTACGAAAAAAATTACCAATATGAAGATCAAACAGTTCGATACTTCGCAATCGAACAGACCGAGAAAACCTTCGGAGAAGTTCACCCCACCGCCGAAATTTCAATTCGAGGACGTATGTAATTTTCTAACTTTCTCATGATTTTGTTTATATTTTGTGTAGAAAATAAAATCGTAAAACGAACATGGTTTTACGTTCATAACGCAACAAATGTTTTCTTTTTTTCTAACATCGTTGGTCAATATTTCTCGAAGGGATTTTGATCAATAATTCATACGTTTCATCATTTTTATCGCCCGTTTCGTTTTTGGATAAAACGTTTTATTTTTCCAATGGATTTCCATATATTTTCATTGCGCGTCTTCAATCGAAAAACAATTTTTATTACATTCTTTCAATCACAATAAAACAATAACAAACAAATTAAATATTAATCGATGTTTTTTATGCAATAAAAAATAACAAATATAATATTAAAAAACGTATTAATTAAACTTTGCGTATTTCTCGTTTCGGCTTTTTTAAAATTCACTTTTGCCAAATACTAGTTGGCTCCTGACGAGCGATCGATCATTTATCTTACCAAAGATCCGTTGTAAAATATTACTCGCCCGTTAATTTTGCAAATATAATTTTTACAAATTTGAAAAAGTGATTAATTACAGAAATTCGACGCTCTCGAGCATCGACGACGAGAAAATTTACGCATCGTAGATCAGACAGATCTATGACGGGAGGTTCTATGATCGCGATCTACGATCTCTGAGATTCTCAATTCAACGTTGATTTTTCCTCCTAGACGCCACTGACCTCTTACTCAAGCGGGATCAACGGGAAAGATTCATTCGCGATCTCGCGCGAATATTGCGTAATTACGACTCTCTCGCATATGCGGCTTTAGCGCACGAGCTCCATGCAAACAAAATAAAACATTCGTGATATTTTTTTGTCCTTCCGCTCTTTCGCCCCGACAAATTATCCGCTTTCGAAGACCCATAAAAATTGATTAGGGGAAAACTTTCTTCGCGCCGAACACGCGCGAACGAACATCGTTTGTTTCTTCAATTTTCTATTTAACGTTTACTTTTATTCTTCGTGAATTCTTACAGCAATCACAGCGACAACGAAGAAACGAGACGTCGCAGAGACAAGAATTCGACGATGAGGACGAGGAAGAAGAGGTTGGTCGTTCGTTAATTTTTATACTTTCTTTATAGCGTTCGAGTGAAAAAATAATAAGTTAAGAATTAAATTTGAAGAAATTAGGCGGAAAGTGGTATGTGATGTAATCAATGATTAATCATAGCCAAACGTCGATAAAAATTACCTGAGGAAAGGAAACGAACGACGGGCCAAGCTAACAGTAATTCACGCTCGTGTTTTATTTTTAGTTTTTTGTTTTTTGTTTTTGTAGGAACCGATGGGCTCGCTGGGTTCGATCACCGATCTTTTGCCTCTGGTTATACCGATCCTCGAGGACATCAGCGACGTGAGACACGTTTCATCGTCGTTTTTATTCTTTTTTTTCTTCAAAATTTTAAAAACTATTCGAAATTTCAAAAACTCGTTCTTTTAGACGTTTTTTTTTTATTCTAGCCAAACACAGAAACGGATTTGGGCGAAGTGTTGAACGCCGCGATTCCACTGCTGGAAGGTCTCTTTGAAGTGAGTCGATGATTTTTATCAATGGATCGTCCAAATGGATGTCCATCGAGAGATTTAAGATTGACGAATAATTACAATTTATTTTTAGCCCAGCGACGACCCCGATGCCCCAGATATTATTGGAATGATCGGTCCCATTCTTACCAAGATCGTTGGCGTGAGTGGGCTTCTTGTAAACAACTCGAGGAAACGTAGAACGAAAGAGAAACTAAAGTCTCAATGTACTTTCATTTTTAGGGCAAGGACGGTCAAGGCAGCGACGTAGCTGCGATTTTAGGACCGTTACTCGGTTTGATCGCGCCACTCATTGGGCCTGTTTTGGGCCCTTTGATCGGCCCTCTATTATCAACGATCAGTAACGTCAGTAAACTATTTTCTTTTTTTTTTTTTCATTAAAATCGATCGTTAATTAATTATCGATTAATGTTTATTGAAGAATATAAATAATCAAATTACAGCCACCTCAGGGGGAAGGTTCGTCCTTGGCTTCGCTGTTATCGGCAGTGCTAGGTCCGCTTATCGAGGTAAATTTTTTATTCTACCTTTTTTTTTAGTCTACCTCGTTGTCGACAATCTCCAGCATCGAGGAAAAACCAACTCATGACTTACAGACGGTTAATTTCCCGCAAGGAATAATTAGTCGATGAAACGATCGCTATTTAATTCCTATTGCTCGGTTTTTTTTTTGTTTTTTTCTTCATGTTCATAAATTATATTTGTATTTCTTTTTCATTCGCAACGCTCGTAAGCCAACGGAAAAGGGTGGAATGTCGCCACTGACGGTCTTCACAGCCGGACTCGTAGGAGCACTTAGTAAAGTACGTGACGCGAATTTCTTAGTGTTGTACATACGACTGGATCACGCGAGATTATATCGAATATCGTTAAAAATCCGGAATTTTCGATTTTGAAAGTAAATGTTTTTTGTTTTGTTTTTGTTTCAAATGATGTTTGACCCTATATAGGAATTGAAACCTGGTTTGCCCGGAGGATTGGACGTAGGCGCTATCGTAGGAGCTGTGCTCTCTGGCGTAATTGCCGGCGCAAGTGCCGGCCTGAGCGGCGGTCTTGGAGACAAACACTCTTATCAGCCTTACGGTCCTCCTTATGGTCCTGCCTACGGGGTCGGCGTGAGTCATTTTCTCACATAAAACAAACTCTCCAATTTACTTCACGAAAACAGGACAAGAAATTTATTCGACCCGGAAATGAAAGGGACAATTAAAAAGTAATTTTTTTTTTGGTGTATTAAAAGGGTCCTGTTCAAGCTGGTAGTGTCAACACTCGGACTAGTACCGGATACGTCGTACCGGGATCGCAGGTCAGTGTCAATTTTACTGCCACTTTCTTCGTTGACTTTTCTATTTTCTTAATTATAACATTTTTCTTTTTTTGCCACTTTCTTTAATTAATTATTACAGTTGTCTCGTTGAAATCCGGTTTTACTGGGTGATTATTGGATGTTGAGAAAATTAAATTTATATTGGATTGATTGATTAAAGCAGAAAAATCATCGAGTGAACATCGTGCCGGGGAAAATCGTGAATCATCCAACGGTCGTTCACCACCCGACTCACAGGCCGTATTCCACACTGCCACAGGGAATTCCTCATGGACCACAGCCGAGACCTCCACCGTCGACTTACGTTCAACACGTTCAAGCGACGGTTAGTTCGATCTTTCGGCAACTGTTCTTTCATCGATACAAAACCCGACGTTCTCTTTGTGTTTTTTTTTCTCTTTTCAATACTGATATTCAATTGTCGTTCAGGGTCCCTTGCCGGCGGGCACGTCGACCGGAGCGGACAGTAGCTCGAGTTATTTGCCTTACGGAACGGTGAGCTACAATTATCTCTTTACTCATCGATTTTCGTAACGATAGATTGAAAATTGTATCGATCCAGCTTAATTGACTCGTTCATCAATCAAGATTAATCGAATGATTGATCGATCGTTTTATAAATTGACAAATCGTTCGAAGAAAGCAAATATTGAAGAATATCGAAGAAAGTTTTCGTTAAATGTCAAAACTTTCAACATCGGCGAAATTTACTTTCCCTAGAACAACGCAGTGCCAGCAAGCAGTGTTAATCCGATCGGTCTCGTCACCATGGCCATCAAGGATATTCTCGGAGCTGGAATAAACGTCGTATCATCGGTAATCAACGCTATCTTCGGAATTATCGGTGGATCCTCGTCCGAGGAACCACGTCCTGTTTACGGTCCACCACCAGCGCATTCGTCCTATAATCAACCTCCCCGATAAATTATAAACACGCCAAAGACTCCCATATAATTAAGAAAGCAAAATAAAAAACAATCATTTTCCAAAGCGACAAACAACAATTTCTTTCCAATTTTTTCAATTTTTAATAAAAAAATATTCCCATACAATTAAGAAACTAAAATGTAAAAAAAAAGTCATTTTCCAAAACAACGAACAACAATCTTTTTCCAATTTTCAATAAAAAGTAAAATCCTGCGAAAATTGATGTAAAAGAAACAAAATTCCTTCTCCATTAAAATTGCCTTAGTTTAAAACTGTGATTACATTTTCGTCCGACAGATGGCGCTAGGTGTCCCGCGATTATAAATAAAATAACATTTTTGGCGCGACGAGTATACTTATAAGTACATTAAAGAGCAAAGAGCATATTGCGGAAGTGTACGCGCGAACATATCGACGAAGGTGAATCGAGTTATGCATTACGTGTCGTCTTGCACGATAAAACTGTCTCGCGTGTGTCGCGTGTAGTTAGCCCACGTGGAAATAAATGCGCGAGCGACCGCGGCGTATCTTTTCCAACACTTCCGGGGTGTAAAGTACGCCGAGATATACTGTTTCCACACGAAGATATATGCACGCATTTTAATACCCATAACCCGGAAGTGCAACAAAAATACTGGTACAATTCTGATCTTTTTTTGTTCTCCGTTATATTACCGCGTTGTACGGAACGCGATGCAATAGACGCGTGAGATCTCGACTTCGTTCATCACGCTCGCTATTTTATCCTTAGATAACATTTTTCGTCTTTCCGCAATATCGAACCAATCGCTTCCGGTTTCTCGCGTTGTTTCGATAAACGTAACGTCGAACGAAACGATTACGATCGAGAGTAATTACATATTGCGAGATTCTCGTCATACGTATAAACACTTACTTATTTATTGTAAAATAAATAAAAGATTAGGATTGAAATAATTCCACGATAATTTCTCACGGTTCTCGGGTTTTGTTCTTCGACGCGGGGAGAAATTTCGATAGGTAATAACAAAGCTAGACTCGTGGATGAGCGTCGTAAGAGAAACGAGTATTAACGAGACGAATGTTGGTCGTTAAATTGACATAATTATCATTCGTCGCGCCGGAAATTGAACATCTTCGTCTCGCTTCGCACGGGTTGGAGAAAAATATCTCGTCGTGACGCGAGTTATAACATAATTGCACTTCCTCGCGTCGGGCGTTACAATCGTGTAATCCTCGAATGGAGAGATCGAACGCCGAAGTGCGAGAGATGGGACCGATGTGTTTTTTTGTTTTCGTTCGAGAGGAACGAGAAAAAGTGAAATGAAAATAAATAATAAATAATAGAGAAGATTCGATCGAATCGACAGTAGGTAATTGCTCCTCGTTAAATCGTTTTACAAGAATTTATAGCAATGCTTTAATCATTTTGATGTTTAATGACGATTTTTGTCCTACGATAGTTTTTATGACAATTGAAAGATAAAAACGCACATAATAAAAATCAATAAGCAAACGAATTTTATGAAATTTCGAGCGTACGAGTGTCTCGATTTCCTAAAAACCGGTTTGCGATCGTGATTTTGTAGGTCGCTACTGCAAGCAATACGAAGAGGCATAAAAATTCATTACAACGCGATAAGGTAATAAAATAGAAGATCGACTTCGTTCGTCAGCTTTTATTTATTCTGTAATATAGCGAAGAATTCATAAATTTATATTGTCCCCGAGGTTGATTGGAAAATGTTAGTTTCAACGAACCACCGTGATCTTCTTTACCGCATCGACCTTCGTTTTTAATCGATACAGCCTCGATAATGTAACACCGGTAATTACGAAAGTTTAATGAATCTTTGATTATTACGCGCTATGTTGCAATTTCTCGATCTCGGATATTTCAACGCTCGTCTTTTTTTTTTTAACTCATAACACTTTTTTTTACAATTGAATAATGAAATTTTGTATAATAAAGTCCGTATCTAGATCACTTTAATAATTCTGCAATGTCCGTTCGCCATTTTCTCGAGTTTCGCTCACTGTGTCTTTCAACATTGAGCAATCCTCGACTCTCGATGTCACTTGAAATCAGAGACGAGGTCGTTGACACTTGTACTAACACTCTCGATCGACGCTCATTATTCTCACCAATATTTTTCACGTTATATACCTACGTTTATATACGTGGTCGAGCAGGATTGCGAGATAATAATCTTTAATAACGAGCACACGGCTCATGAATTTACCCGCATGTACCTAGTAACAAGCCGGACTTTAAAAAAGAAATAAGCTAAAATGTTTGAAATTACTGGATTAAAAGTGGCTTAGAAATGTTGTAATGAAAATTGAACGACAACGGATCTAAACCAACATCAAACTACTGTCATATATAGATATATGAATACATACTTGTCCTGACTATAATATTGAACTTTGATCACTTCCATCCACCGCTATATTACTACTGTACGTAATAAACTATATAAATATATGTCTATAGCTAGACTAAGTTTTAATTAACATTCGTTTATTTCTCTCGCAATTCGGTTGAGCAATACACTCGAGAGAAACTTAAACGTTTACGCAGATATCAATACGAGGTGACCTCCGTACCAATGAACCGGATCGTCGAAGTTTTCCATCATCGTGACACAGGACGATCACGATAATGACGGTGTCGATGATGATGAGTGTCTCGTATCATCGTGTTTGGTATGACTGCTAACAATTTCACAATCGACGCAAGTCGATGCGACTGGATCGCCGTGCTCCAGAATGTCGTGGCATCACACTGCATCACCCTGAAACCTCGTAGAATCTCAGCTAGACAGAGAGAGAGAGAGATGTCTCTTCTACTCGCTTGTGGTATGGAACACAGTTTTGTTCGACCCTACGATCTCGATTCGCTATAACACGATTTCTATCGTGTAACTATTATTATTTTCGTTAGTTATGTATATAGCTCCTTCGAGTTATTTGCCACACTTGCTACGACACATTTATAATGCATCCTAGCATAGGTAACACATACGTTTACCGATGTGCCAGGCAATATAAATCGCATTTATGTGCAATAAAGTTTATACGAATAAATAAAAAGTTGATTCAAGAACATTTAACTCGTTAGAAAAACGTATTACCATTAAAACAGAGTTATGTAAAATCTGTTATTAAAAATATGAAGAAAAATAAGAAGCATGAAAGAATTTTGAAAAGAAATTCTTCAGCAATCTTGATTAATACTCCATCTTAATTATCCAAATATTATATCTATAACCTGGAGATGTTTTCGTGAAAGGAAATTCTACACGACGAATATAAACTTTTACAATGTCCAATAATAATTATAGTTGTATCATGGTGCAGGATATTTTTGTGTCTACGCTTTCTTTCACGAAGAGTGAAAGGTCGTTGTAAAGAAAACGTGAAGAAATTTACCTGTTATCCAGCTGCAAGTGCGTAAGCAAGGTATCCATAAACGGGACTGTCAACCCGAAGTCACAAGGTTGAAGGTCTTGACGATTTTCTTCCTGCTGTATTCTAGTGTTGCACATTGTGCACGAAATGGCAGTACTGAGTACTTTGTACTAAGTATCTTATGTATTTTATTCTTTCGTCATAAACATTTCCGCACTCCTCGTCTCTCTACGAAGCCAAGTTTTCACGCCCATTCTTATTCCTGAGGTTACCATACATTATCATATCCTATATAAATTATTCGAGTCGCTGTTTGCTATCAAAGACTGTGAGCAAGATACGTATTACGTAAGCTCAACGAGGAACGATCCATATGAGGCGACGTGTCTGTTTTGACCCTCGACCCATGAACGTCCTGCGACTGGCGCTTACTTTCTAGTTGCATTTCATTAGTCCGCTCTATCACATGTATAAGCATGAATTATACCATAGGATTGCGTACTATCTAGAGACATTTATTAATAAAAAGAGATTAGAATAATAATAATGGTAATAATATTATATATTAATCGGCTAAAATCAAGGACGATTGTCCTTTGATTATGGAAGTTAATATTTTTCGGATTATAGATTGAAATCCTCGTCATTGAATTATAAATACGCATATTTATGCTAGCAAATTGAAACATGTTACAGAATTTGTTGAACTTTTGTTATGAAAGAGTCGTCGATTATAATTGCCAGATACATTGAAAGGATTGATGTACAAAAGCGAGAGTGGCTCAGTAACGAGAATTGAGAGTGAAATGTAACGGAGTAAGAAGATTAAATGTACATACCGAAGAAAGCAATTTACGAATTTAGTTCAGGTGTTACATTCACCAGGAAGGTTTTCAGAGATCTTGCCGAAATTGTATACGTCACTACGGTTCCTTTCATTTTCTGGTGCAAATATCATACGACGTAAAGTCCCAAAGTTGCTGAATAAAGTATGTCAATTGATTGCATGTAGAATTGTAATTTTTTAAATAATTAAGTGAAATCAAGGTAGGTAATTAAAGAGCAATTGAAATATTTAATGATGTTTGTACTTAAATTAATATTTTTAAATAAATCGATACATTTCTTACGTCTCGTGTGACGAGAATACAAACTGCATTGATCATGTAAGAATTGGAGCAACACCCAAGTTTTGCGCCAGACAAATTCTCTGCAACAGTTTGAATTTTTGTGCACACATATCTGAGCAAAAATCAAGAATTTCAGATTATAGCGATAAATGTGAGCAAATTTCCTCTTGTTCCTTCATATTAGACACGTCAGTGCATTTGGCAATTTAACGAGCACGATGAAAAATTGTTTTCGTTATCTCGATAGAAAATTTCACAGAACTGGCTAAATCCCTTTACCAAAAAAAAAAACGCTGCAACGATGGGAATAATTTGAATTTCACGATCAAAATTTAACAGTATGTTAATAAAAAGCCACATTTTTGGACGATGCAAACAAAAATCATTTTCTAAAATTTTTCACTTACTTTTAATACTTTCTCGCTTTTGGACAAAATTCGCTATTCATCACAAGAATCGCATTTATTATCGAGTAATCTAGCATTTATTATCTAGTAATCTGACATTTATTATCTAGTAAACTTACCTTTAATACTTTCTCGCTTTTGGATAAAATTCGTAATTCATAACAAGAATCGCATCTGTCATCTAGTAATCTGATTAATAAAAGAATTTAAACAAAAATTTCTCCTTTCTTACGCACATATCAAAGCGGAAAATCCGGGATATCTGATTTAAGAATAATAATAACTCGTTAAGAGAGAGGTTGGGCTGAGTAAGCGTATGTCTAGCAAGTCATATGTTTTTATTAGGTCGGTACAACAAAATTATCATTACGTTATTTGCTCCGTCTCGTATGCGTTCGACAATACGTAACAACACGTATAACAAATTTACATTTGTGCATGTGTATTTTTGCATAGCCTAGGTGCGTGTCGAGACAGAGATCCACGTCAGCGAGATTTGTTTTCGCATCGGAGAAAGTAAAAGGACACACTGTACACATTATATTCGGGTTACACACTTCTCGCACATGCGGCTAAGACCTCAGCAGATTCGAGGAGGGGCATTTGGAATCCGCGTCATATCCGTATCCCCACCGCAATGATCTGGAGAGAGAACTCTCTCCTTCGCTCGGATCTCTTTCTCTTTATCGGATCGTTACGTAAAATTTTATAAGATCGGATGCGGGAATTACCCTAGGTTGTTATGCGAGAGAAAGACTCGTGGGTGAGTGATCTGAAGTGAAAAATAAAAAGATAAACAGATTGACCCACTTCCGGTTTGTAAAATAATAAATTTATCAATTATCGATATGTAATACATTTTTTATCCAATGTTTTTGCTTAAATTATTAACTATAATTACGGAATTAACGATACGATTTATCTTACGATGATTTTATGGAGAATTACAATTGTTAATATTTTGTTAAAGAACGTGGAGAACATTCTTTTTAAACACTACTTCGACGAAATTAATTTTTAACGACCGTCATTACATGGGGTTCGGTAAGTTCGACGAAACATTACGAGAACTCGTTATCGAAGCGTACGACAATAATTCGAATGGCAAAAGAGACAATTAAGTTGAACGACTCACGTGCTGCTAATAAATGGAAATTTTCACATTTTAGATTTAAACGAATGTTTTCTTTTTTCATAGTTGAGATTTAAATATATTTTTTCCACATTTGAGATTTAAACTGATTGTTTTCACGACGAATCAACGATATTTACAAAATTCCAATTTTCATCGTTGGCTGAAAATAAATATTATTTATCGTTTGTTTAGAAGCAATTTCCGAAGAAAAAAAACATCTTACGAGACGAGATTTGTAATCTCCAACGTTGAATATTTATGGGCTATACGAGATTCTTACGATTTGAACCTAGATATAAAATGACACATTGGAACCGCTTTTTTTTTTAAATCCGTCGTTCGAAAACGTCTGAAAACTAAAAAGTGTATCTACGCAAATAGAAATTCTATATTTATATAAGATATCCGACAATATATTAAGCATCCCAATCGTGAATAATCTGTCAAACATCCCAGCTAAAAGTGACCATTATCAACTCCACGTTAAAGATGACCAATGGTCGTGTTCATGATCGATCGACTCATCGTACGTACGAAAGGATTACGCAATTGTATTTCCTATGACACGAATTAGCTATATGCCAGCCACGCAACATACGCAATCTCACTTAATTGCGCCATTTTTATTTTTTGACTGTCAATCTACAATTTACACATATGTATATACTTAACACTTTTCTCTCCACGACGATTCGTGCTGCATGAGGGAATTGATAAAATCATGGTCACTAAGCGATTGGTGTATTGCCACCTTGAAAAAAAACAGGTAATTCATCAATTTTGATTCAATCTTAATCCATACGATATAAGTTTCACGATTGAATTGTTGTTAATTTGATTTTGATTAATCTTGATCCGTTTTCTCCGATGCTTGTCAATGATTGTACGTGTCCTAGTTCGCTGCACGTAGTTCGAACTATGTACTAACGCGTAAGCAGTGAATTTCCTCACGAGGACAACTTTCTTTTGTGCGGGCGTGAGGCGGTATATCTCATCCGTGTACGTATCGGCTTCAAGTAAGTATATCGTCGGCAATACCTATTCGAGTCTCCTCAGCGTACGCTCGTTAAACATCCAGGTTGCTCCGATACTATTTCTTTTATTTTAACGAGAGACGTTTGATGTTGGTTTAATTCGAGTTATTAATTATTCATCGGAATTGCAGTCCAGAATTGCGATACGAGATTTTCTCGAAAATCACACGTTCGTATTCTTTTTTCAATATTTTTTTGTTCGTTTGTTCCTTTCGCCGGGACTCGCGGTCACGCACTATAAGTTCGGGTTGTTCGCGGTTGATGAAGTGCCCTCCGGCAGTGAAGGTGTCTCGTTTGTCGAGCCGACGTTACGATCGCACGTCGACCTCGTGACGTTGAAAGCATTATTGTTCGACTCCATATACGAATGTATCTGTAAATATGGATTTATTAAATCTAGTGAGATCGACAGTGGCTTTTTGTATGTGCGAGCAGGGAGGAGAATAAAGAAAGAGAGAGGAGAAGGATTGTTCCGACCTCACCGAGGTCACCGAATGAACCTTGCAAAGAGATAAAGCTTGAAGGATCGACGACGCAGCATCCCATTCACCGATTAGCGAGACGTGTATATATATATATATATATACAAATCGGTATATAGTATGTTGAGGAACAACTGTCCGTTCATGGACGATTCACCGTATTTGCGAAGGAACTGGTGACAAGTCTGCAGTGGTAAGTGTGCGAAGAAATGTTTGTACGTGGTGTAATTGAGCGAGGTGTGAGATAAACTGTTTACTGTATTCCATACAGATGTATCGAATTTTAAATTTTTTCAAGGAAATCTAAACAAATTTATTGATAAGACAAATAAAGTTTTGACTTTATGCTGAAAGCTGGATTTTTTAAAGATTGGTTTGTGATAATTTTTATCAAATTTCCATGAGACGTAGAAACGTTTTACGATATTTACAAGGAGTCTTGAATAGTTTTCTGTATTCGGGGAAATAGAGATAAAGGTTTATTTGAAATTGTTCCCTCGCAGGTTTTTTCAAGAATTGTACTGTCATTTTACTTCTTCGAATCTAGAAGAAACGTGACGACACTAGGAGGCCAAGGATGGAATTATCTTTATTTGTGACATACAAACCAATCTCAAGAATTCTTTGAAATTGGAACGGTTGTTAAAAAATCACCCAATTATTTTTGGAGCTCTTCGTTTACTCCAGACAACCTTCCCGAAGGTAGACCGAAGGATTTAAAGCGACGGTTGATTGTGATTTACCTTCGATTCGAGGGAAATCTTGAAGATTGTGAAATATTCTCGTTTTAACTGTTCTCCCTCCTGGCTTGGCCCTGAATGGCGAACTTTTCTAAACCCTTCACGTCCCGACTTTGATATACAAAGTTGGACAAAAAAATTTCGTATCATGACTTTATCGCTCATTGAAGATGATAAGGAGGCGATTATTTTTGAGATTTTTGATTAATTGGATGAGAAATATTTCAGAAGATATTAAACATTGCAACGGTGTATATAGCTACAAAGGTGTCGGTTCGTGTCCCTCATATTAAATTTAATCTTTCATATTTGATATTTTTCCAGACCTTATCTAATAACATAATTACTCGGTAAGTTGCAACGGGTTCGCCTCTCTTTTTATTTTGCAGACTCCAAAATAAATATTAATATTGAACTAGTTTAGATCGTAACTTTCTTCTCTCTGGCTCTGCGAGTATCTCCGTCAAACTATGGCCCAGCGTGATGGAAACGAGCAGAGGTCCTCATGCTGAATATTCTAGTATAAAGTTTCTCACATCGCCTAGAGCTTCGGCATTCTCCCACTCTAACCGAAAGGCGTTCCAGTCGCCTTTATATATAATAATAATTAAAAATATATAGATATAATTATTATTCTCTACGTATTAAAACCTACATAATAACAATAATAATAATGATAATATATAATTATTATTATCGACGTTCCCCACGAAAATTTGTATATTTCTTTCATTCTCTTTCTCTCCGGTAATTTCACAAGGAAAAAAAAAACAGCCGCATAAACGCTCACCGGTTAATAAAAATATTCCATTCTTTCGAAATTCGGAGAATATTTATTCCGCGTTGAAACATTTACTAGAATTTTTATATAACTGTACGATCGTCCCCGCGTGGTCGTACGGTCGAGTTTCGAGCGTAGTCGTGACTGTATGGTCCACTTTCGTTTTCTCAACCGCAAGCACCTTCCGCGAGAGGATCCTGCCACATTTTACGTAATAAAGGATCTCACGATCGTCCGTAAACCGTCAAAGATCACAGGCGTGTTGAGACACATGTGCGAACCCACGACCGAAAGAACCTTTCCTCCTTCTTGTTCGATGTATAGATAAATTTCCTTTCTCCCATTTTCGTTATCTACTCTTTTTCACAAGGGAAAGTTATCACACGCCCGAAATATAAAACAAAATTCTCATTTCATCGTTTTAACGATGAAATTGCATTCCTACCTGTTATTCTTTTGCAAGGCGACCTTTCGCGCAAACTCATAAATACACGTTCGATGAACTTAAAATTAATAGGGAATCGTTCGACCTCTCTCTCTCTCTCTCTCTCTCTCTCTCTCTCTCTCTCTCTCTCTCTCTCTCTCCTAGATTCTTCTCCTGGAAAGTTACCGGTCGAGAGATCTGCCCCATGACAGCGTATCGACGCCGAAGAAACTCGAAGTTTACACGCGACGCGGCACCACGAGACGATCGCTCGATTAACTCCCAATAATAAAAGAGAAAAATACAAGAAAAAAGAAGATAAATAATTTAACCGCCTATGGACCCGTGTAACTTTCAGGTCACATTTTAAGGTATCGACATTTTACCAAATAATAATAAAAGCCAGAATAATTCTGACTTTTTTCTCATGAAAAAAAATCAGAATTATTCTGGCTTTTATTATTATTTGATTTTTTATTATTATTTGAATTATAATTTTTTTCATGAGAAAAAAGCCAGAATCGATAATTTAAAATAAAAATTCGGCCCATAGAGGGTTAAATATATTTCAAAATATTCTCAATATTTCTCGTCAAATTTTCCAAAAATAAATCCTTCATATTTTTGTAACATTTGTTTATTTTTTCTTTATATACAATCCAGTTACGTTTGTCGACACGTCATTTCGTTCTTATCAATCACGCCACGTTATCTCGCATAGATTTACTATTTCTCGGAGATTGTCCATGTATCATTGAAAATAAAAATTGAGTCAACGCCAACGGTCGACAAAAACTATCAAACCGGTCAGTTTCACCATACGATTAATCCATAAAAGTCGCAGTAAAAAAAAAAGAAAACAAGATATAAAAATAAAACGTGCATTCGAACTATGTGAATTTCTTCAATACGCACAATCTCCCGACGAAATGAGCGATGAATTAATGCGACGCGTTACCGACCGTTCCCCAAGTCCTTGAATCCGTTTCCATTCGTGAATCCGTGAGTGGCATTAATTCCCGATGGAAGAATGAAGAGGAAGAATGAGGAAAAAAAAATGGTAAATAAAACGACGAGAATAAGAGCAATCGTAAAACCCGATCCGTTAGTTCTATACATAAAGCATAAACACTTTAGGCATGCTCGCCAATATGTGGAACATTGTAGAACGTTTTTTGAGCTGGCGCAACGTCGATTGCTCAACGCGCGTCGGGGACGTTGATAAATATTTTTTTCTTTCAAAACGGCTCTTGTTTCTCGAAGTAAACTCGACGATATTACGAAAATAATGGATTTTTCCCGATCCGCAATAAGCTCGAGTGGCGACAACGTCTAAATCGAGCTCGAGGAATCCCAGATTTCCTGTCCCACCTGAATTTTGGTCGAAATTCCCATAATTGACAAAAAAAAACGATGTTACGATCTTTCGTCATAAATGGCTTGGGATTAAAACACATACAACTTAAAATTTAACGCACACGCGAGTCGATAATTCTTCGATATATAATTGTTAATTAGAATTAATGATAATTAATGATAAGAATGATAAGAATTAATGATAAGAATTAATGATAGAATTAATGATATATAATTGTTAATTAGAATTAATGATAATTAAGTAATTTTTCTTTTCGATGAAAATTACGTCGATTTGATTGATAAGTGAAAAATTCGCGGTCGATTATATTTTCCTATTAGCGAGCGGAAATTGCAAAAAATCTTTAAACCGATGGACGATGACCTATGAAGCTCGTTGATCAATCGCTCGATCAACGCATATTACTCAACTCGCGATTGAAATATATTCGCGAAACACGCGAGATCAACGGCGCGAAATTCACGCAACTTTCGAGATAACAAAACGCGCGCCGTCCTTTTTCCATCTCCCTTAATTGCGAGTCTCTCTGTCGAAATTATTATATGTTAATTTTTTGACAAACGAAAGTTACAGAAACGAAGCTTTCGAAAGTAATACTTTCACGTCTCGACGTTCGCTCGTTCCAAAAGAAATGAAAAACAAGATCGTTTCCCATTGTGCGATCGGTAATCAACGTCAAACGCATATCGATAAATCGACGATCGATAACGTTTATTCTCCATCAATCGAGATGCGTTTTTCGTACAAATAGACTCGCATTATCTTGTTATCTAAATCCACGATTACCTCCACATTAGCCAAGAAGACGAAGACAAAATATCAAAATTAATAATAATAATAATTGAAACAAAAAAATTTGAAAAAAAGAAACAACTTTCACATTCGAAGTCTGACGAGTGTGACAACTGCCAAAACTCGATTCCCCTTTTACCTTTATCCCGTCGCTAATTCTCATCGGGCGTTATAACATCGCCGATCTTCGCTTCGTGATAGAAAATAATCAGCCAAGAGCAAAAACGACGATCCTCCGTTACATCCCCCTCCTCTCGTTCCTCCTACGATCTTCACTCGACCTCCCACCCCTTTCCCTCTCAAGCCGAATCCTCTTTTCGTCCTCGCGACATTTTTCTCTCTTCTTTCATTCCCCGCTCCCTCCACACTCACACACACACACACACACACACACACACACGCCCAAACATACACAGTACACACGAAAAAAAAAAAAATCCTCACCTCCACCGTGCGATCGCGCGGCCCACGAGGCTCGATCGCACGTTGTAACTCGCTCTCTCGCGCGTGCACACACATCGGGGTAAAAGGCTTTTAAGAAACGAACGCTGTGCTCACCTCTCCTAGACGCTATTACACGTTTGCCGGCGCTCAGTCGTACAGGAGACGCGAGAGACATCGGATTATATTCGCGACAGGTAAAATTAAGAGAAAAAAACACACGAAAAAAACAACGAATCGTCATAGTCAACGAATTGCAAATCTCACCACCACCGCGTACTTACATTCCTCCCTCGCGTACCAAAGATTCTCGAAGTACTTTTATTTTCAACGTTACGCGAATGTCGGTCGTTTACGTTTTTCTGCATTTGTCGAACGGAACTGTCGTCGATTAGATTGGATATTTTTCTTTTTTTATCGAATACGCGAGTTGTCAGAGGCGTGTACCATTTATCACACCCTTCTATATATATATATATATATATATATATATACCTATATTATATATGCATATATATATGCATGATATAAATTATATAATATATTAAAATATATATATAATATAATATATTATATATAATTATATATTATGTAAATATTATTGTATAAATAAATATATTGATATTCATATAGATATATATATATATATATATATATATATATATATGTATATATATATATCGATAGGCGTACAAGCTTCGTAGGTACTTACGCCTAGACATTTGCATACACTCGAATACGCGAACGCTGGTCAAAGATAACGAGCACACACGTGTACCCCGACGTACCGGACAACTTATCCGCAACGGTCCCAGGGAGTCGAGATTCTCTTTTCCCCTCGATCACCTCCGGTCTGGGGTACACCCGAGTCTGGTGGGCCCACCGTTCATGCAATCGCGCCTGCCACCTCGTCGTCGTTCGTCGTCACACAAGACTTCGGGCTTTCCTTCGACTCCTGTCGCAAACGAGTCTCGCACCTTGCAAGACACGCGTCTCCGATACGACGCGTAACAGTAACCACGAAACATCGACGTCGTTGTCATTGTCATCGTCGTAGTCGTCGCTCGTTGTCATTATCGTCGTGACGAAAAGTTCAAATCGCGTTGTTTATACTTTCCAGCTTTTCTCGGTGATAAACACGAGTTCGTCACAGATTTTCAATTTGTTACACGAAACGGAAAGGGACAACGATAAATTGACATTCTTTTGTTTTTTGTTCAAAAATTCGTAACGTTTTTCTTTTTATTGAAAAACTTCGTCGTCGATCGTCCACCGGCCGAACGTAAGTCTCTCGCGCTTCGTGAATTAACCGATCGGGATGTCTGACACGTAACCGACCTTTTCTACTAGCTGGATTCTCGATAGTTTTTTTGTTCGTTAAAACGCGAGTGTATGTGTGTGTGTGTGCGTTTTATCTCGATCTTGTTGTTTGTTTTTCCTGCGGTGGGGAAAATTCGTTATGGGTCGGTGCGTGTTCCTGCGTTAATCGCCCTCGGGGGAAGGGGGGAACTCGTTCTTCTTTTTTTCTTTTTTTTTCCTCTATAATTCTTGAATTAAGTCGAACTACCTTTCACTCTACGTGATCTAGTTTTGATCGGTGATGGAATAAATTGGTTGCGTTTCAAGGTTTACGTTGGAGACGATCTTTCTTTCTCGCTCTTTCACTAACACACATGCATACACACACACACACCCACACACACATACGCACGAGCTCGTTAATTATGACAAACGTGTAACTCATCGTGAAATTATAATAATTCTTTATTACGACAGATCGATCCTCGAAGATATTAGCGAAGTTCGAAACGTTCGTGAGAAAACAACAGGAAAAAGAAAAATCATCATGAGGATTGCATTGGTTTGCGCCCTTTATCTGGCCCTTGGCCTCGCCGCTGCCAGCCCTATCGTCAAACGAGCCGCCGATGAGGACATCAGCCCTCTCAATGAGGTGAGTTCCTACAATTTTCTTATCATCGTGAAACAAAAAAATACGAAAAAAAAACACAATTATTGCCAACCGTCGAGACAAGCTACAAAACGATGAGCCAAAGTCGAACGAGCGAGAGTGCACCGGCGAGATGAAAATGAGAGGAACAGCCGGTCGAGAGTGAAAGTCCTCTCGCGTTGAAACACTCGCGAACTTGCTCGCACTCGGCGAGAGACCAATGGACCAATCGCGTAGAACTTCGAACGTATAGTTTGTTGTTTAACTAATTGATTTATGTTTTTTCAACATTTTTTTTTCCTGAGAATTACTTACTTTTTATTGACAAACTCGAGTTAAGAGACAACCACGTGTCACTGTCGTTTAATAACACCGGTTTTTTCATCGACCATCGAGTCCACGTGGTGATTATAAAATTTCTTTAATTTCCTCGAATGCAAATGAACAAATTCAAACGATAATTATTATAATCGATTGATATAATTTATCCAACGATCGGGAAAATCTGTGATTGGGCTAAATATCTTTTAGTCATATCGAGATAACAGCGAAAACTCTCACTTCGCGATTGGCTCTCTCGACGAGCTCTTCCGTTCGGACAAAAGAGTTATTCGCTTCCCGGTGCCGGACGACGCGAGAGAAATTACGAGCGTATGTAACGTAAGATAGGTACGTGCCGGAGAGAAGGTGATCGCGAGCGCGTGACCTCAAATTTTATATAGATATATCGAATGCCAGCAGCTGCTTCGAGTAATTACGTAAAGTTCGTAACGCAAACTCCAGGATAGCGTAGACAGTCGGGAGAGTCGTCGAAGGAAGATACGGCCTCGAGAAACGTCGACACGAATATTTCTCCGTTGGACGGCCAACTATCGCGTCACTAGACACGATTTCGACTAAATTACTTTTCGTTACGTCGACTATAATTCTTCGAATTATTTTGCAACGACGGAAGTAACGACTTTTCGTCAAATCTGAAGAAAGACGATCGCGAAATAAACGTCTCGAGAGTTTTAACGGATGGAAAGAAAAGGGTTGACGTCGGGTGTGGCCGACGGAAATCGCGTTCATGAATTATTTCGGGCACGTATCGCAATTGCAATCGTGATCCGAGCTACGAATCAACTCATCGAGCTCCTTATTTCGCATCGACCGAAATTTCCCCATACGTAACCACGCGCTACGAAATAAAACGAGCGGCTGGTTGTGACCGTAGAATTGCGCAATTCGTGTTTTTTCCCGAACATCGCCTTTCTTGTTGCCTTCTTTTTCTTTCTTTTTTTTGTGAGCGAGACAAACTTATGAGAGAATTTTCTTCCCAGGTTTACGTATTTCCGAACGAGGAGGCGCCTACGGTCGAGGTCGAGGGAGAACACGGAGACCGTGAGAAGAGAAAGATCGGTATTATCAAGCTCGGAGTTTCCAACGGCATCATCAACTTCGTCTTCGGGGTAAAGCAACAAGGAAAAACAAACAAAAATAACGTCAAAAAATTGAAAATCCTTTTTTTCTCATTTGGAAAATAGAATTTTTTTTTTAATCTTTCGATAAAATTTCAACGAACTTCGACTTTCTACGGTGCATCGTTATTTCCTGACGCGACGAGTCACGATTCTCGTCCAATTTGTACGACGTTTCCGCATTGCAGTCTCGAATCACGTCACGTTTTTATTTCTTGGAAGATTTAATCGAGATTGAAAAAAATAGAATTTTCAGCGATCTTACTCGATCGTGACGTCACAACTGAAATTTAGACGCTTCTATCGCAGAAATTGGACGCTTTCCTCGACGCGAAGACACGCGCTATAGCGGTTTTGGACGAAGGGAACAAGGCGAAGAATGCAGCTTACGGTATCGACAACACGCAATCCGCTACGAATCAATTCTTGAGTAATCTCATCGGTCAAAAGATTCAAGCTGGCACAGCGAGCATCGGACCATTGATAAACAGCGCGACGACCTTCATTTCCGGCGCGAGTTCCGGTATCGCCGGTGCGTTCGCTTCGAAAGTCGCGCCATTGAGCCAAATCGCGGGAGGACTCTCGGGGGGAACAGGTGAGACGAGTCAATTAATGGCGGAGCATCGAGCCGAAAACGGTATAAAAGAAAAATAGCCCAGGAAACAAATAACTAACGATCGACGAAAGAAAAATTGAATTTATTCTTAATTCAAGAAATTAAAAAACAAAAACATTTTAACAATCGTCTCAGGTGGATCGTCCGGTGGATCGAGCGGCGGTGCGACCGGAAGTGGCAGTATAATCGGCTCGCTACTGTCGGGATTGAGCGGCGGAAGTGGAGGACTGGGAGGATTGTCGAGCCTGAGCGGCGGAAGTGGTACCGATTCAAGCGACGGTTCGTCGTCGAGTAGCTCGAGCTCGAGCGCGGGTGCAAGCGCGGGCGCGGGAATAAATCTTGGTGCATTTGCCAATCTTGGTGGAGGGGTAGGAGGACCATACTGAGTAAACAAAAAGAAAATCAAAAAAAAGAACAACGACACAAACACACACAGAAAAACAAATTAGAACAATAATAGGCCGAGCTCGACACTCAACGTTTGTGAAATGCGAAGCAATTTTCTTTCTTATTTCTTTTTCTTTTTTTATTTGCAAATATGTGAACGCGTGTCCCGAATGAAAATATTCCAAGCGATATATATTTTGGTACGTCGAGAATATATTGCTTATATTTTCCATTTAAATCGTAGGATTTACGTACGAAAATGTATATTTTATTTTGGAATTATTATTATTTCGTTTGGGACACGACGAGGGTGACGCAGCGTTGATGAAAAGCTCTCTATTATTCCTCTCCGTTTTACTCGAGTCGCTGGTAAAAGCTTAATCACCCCGCGGTTCGCCCGATAAGAGTACATGGGAAGTTGGATGAATTTTTCTTGTTTATTTCCTTTTTTTATATTTCTTTTTTTCTAACACTATTGATAACCGTAGTTATTATCGTTTCCCACACGTCGAATATTCGTAGATATTATTCTTCTCCCAGTAGACAATGTCCTTGTAGATTATTTTCGTAGGGGATGAAAAACATTCGTGTAGATAATCCTCCTGAAACCTCTTGCGCTAGATCGAGAACGTAGTAATTTTGTGTCTCGTCCCTCAGCATTGAAAGTAATTTTTCAGCAGCGATGCTTTTTAACCAATCTGCAAAAAAAGCGAAAATCCATCGGGGAAAACAGTTAATCAAAATTAACATTTATTCATTCTTTCCTCTCGTTCTTTTTTTTTCTAGACAACCAAACTGTAACGAAGGCGACCCCTGGCCCTTAGAACTCTTATCGCATTTCTTCTTCTTCTTCTTCTTCTTCTTCTTCTTCTTCTTATTCTTCTCTGTAGCCACGACAACGAACTCTAAACTGCAGTCTTCCCAACCGTGCTCACGGATTTTCTTTTTTAATTCATAGATTTTAATTGTATTCGTACTCTTTCTCTTCTTAATTCACAATCTTTGACACGAATTATGGACAAGATGATGAAACGAAAAAAAAAGAACACATAACTACGATCGTTGCCACGAATTTACCGAGAGCCGAAACTACACGCCTGTAAATATCTAAATAGTGAATTTCTGTAAATGATGTAAATATAGGGAATCCTTTTTTTTATAATCTCGTTTTTTTTTCCTTTATTTGTCGTTTCTTTAAATATACGCTCCGAGGCAAGACGACGTAACTATGATGATGACGACGCCGACGATGACATTAATAAGTGTCTTTTGTTGTGATTGATTGAATGATGATGATGATGATGATGATGATGATGATGATGAATATTATGATAATATTGATGTCAAATAAAATGACGACTTTGTTATCCGTGAGTTGATTCGTGTATTCATGAAAAGAAAACTCATTTCCCTCCAACTTTGTACTTTGTACACGTTCCAATTTCAAAAATTCCTCGTCTCTTAAATATCCCGATCCTCGAGTCCCCGTGTGATATATCGATAAATTAATCGATCGGTTCGATCAATCAAAAACGATAAATTCATAAACTCTATCAGGAATAATTCGACCCGGGGTGATAAAAAAGCTGCGACGTAAACGAAATTAGAAAAACGTAAAATATTTGAAAAAAATTGACATTCTTAAATGAAAAAAAAGGAGACAAAAAATGGGAGAGAAATAAAGGAAAGTTGATTATTCGGATGGTTTTAATACCGAGGCAACCTGTAAATGTCATGAGCCTTTGGTTGTTTCTTTGCCCCAGGGGAAGATTGAAACGACGACCGAGGATATTCCCGAATTCGATAGAACCCACGTGTCTCTGGAAGTTCCGCCACCTGCCTTCGGTTCAGCCTTTACTCTCATTACGGATATCAGCAAAATCTTCAGTACCATCATTATCGTAAGTTCGAGACGAAACGTCGATCGCCTCGCTGTAACAAAAAAAATCGATATAAACAATTTTCGATCGAAAATTTCAAATTCGATTTGTTTGTCGATCGAAGTTCGATCGTTCAATCGCGACGTCTGATTCGACTCGCGTCTCTACGAAAACCCCAGTGATCTTTATTTTTCATTTGCCTTGGTGTATATTTCTTTTTTTTACTTTCAGAATTCGGCTCAACGTACACAGAGCGTTCTCGAGGTCTTCAAGCCCTTTTTCCGTGGTGCATTCGCTATAAAGGGCCTCCCTTCGGACAGACAGCAATAGGAACAAAAATGCGGCTCGAGAATGGCGAAAGAGCCGAAGCTAAAAATTGCTCAATAGACGAAGTTTCGTCGCGCGAACGAGAGAAAGTCCTCTCCTTGGCACGATAATTGTAGATAAATAAAAATGTAAATAACGTAGATGCATTCGTCAACGCGAGACGCGAACAATGGTACGATTGGACGTGGTCGAGTCATATAATCGTTAATTAACTTTGGCCAATTCGTCATTTTTTTTATTTTCGTAAAATATCTCGCGTGTCGAGAAAATATTTTTTGTATTCTCTCTCTTTCTATCTCGAGACTGGCTTGTCGATTTCTACACGACGAGAAAATATCTATGATTCACCGGTGTTCGTGTAAAAATAGCGCAATACATAGAGAGAGAGAGAGAGAGAGAGAGAGAGAGAGAATTTTCAAACGCGAAATCACCTGACGAATTAAATATCGAAAGAATTCTCAGGTCTAGGGGTGTGTCCGGGTGTGATCGCGTATTTTTCCCTCGACATTAAGATTTTTACACTGCCACAGCTATAGTTTAACTCGCGAATAGAAACGTAATACGGGTAACGCGTGTAATATTTTTCTTTTATATAATAATAATTAATACAAACGAGAAACGCTAAACGTTCCACGCGAGCGACTGTATAATTTTCGACTGAAGATTAAAAAAATCCAATGAAAAAAAAAAAAGAAAAAAACAGAGGCCTACCTACTTGTTTTCCTCTACAGATTTCTATCTTTACTTTTCTATTTCCAGAAAATTATCATTTTTCTTTAATTTCAATTTCTTCGACGACTGTATTAAAAAAAAAATAATTTTATCTCTTATTTAATATTTTAATTGCAGCAATTTTTGTTGTATCCTCGTAGTTTGTTCAACCGATTTTACGAACAGTGTCACCATCTGACAGTGGACTATAGAACTTTCGAAAGGAATCGTTGTGGAGAGGGAAAGTTGTTCTGGGCGGGAGGGAAATCCGTCGAGTGGCAGAAAGCGAGAGTAGTTTTATTAAGATTGATGTTTAATCGAGGGGTGGGGGCAATTCGAGGGGTGTCTAAGGTATCGCGTGCCAAGACCTCGTGGCAAGGACGATGAGGATAGTCGCGAGCCGTGGGAAAGGCCGGGATTAGATTTCGTACGATTCTTGCAAACTTACGCACACTCGCCTTTCTTCAAATACATATATATATATATATATAT